>WEDG01002554.1:0-165701 GCA_017591395.1 Schistocephalus solidus
CCATTGAATGCCAGATATTCAATTAGTGTCCAAATAGATTCTAGGGATTTTATTTTTTACAATCTTTTTCTCGTTCGAAATCGCCGAAGCATAAAATAGTTTAAATGTATAATTTGAATAATGGTTAAGTATTGTAAACGATGGAAGTCTTTCGATTCTCTACTGTTCCTTGCTTGCAAACTGGTATATGCATAATTTCGAGGAGACACGATTTTTAAAATAAAAATATATATCATATATTTTTACTCTCAGGAAAAGTTCAACCAATGATTTTACAGCTTCATTTATGCAAATGTTTTTCATAACCGTAGTGTTTGTTAAGAAAACTAATGGCTTGTTTTTTTCCAGGAAATCCAACATCGTAATTTGAGGGCCTGTAAGTCAGGATATTTTTTTAAGCAGGGTGCAAAACTAGCAGTGACCGTCATTTTTATTATTACCCTACTCCCGCAGTTCCACATAAGCACGTCAAAGACAGTTTATTGTGGTTTCATAACCCTTTGAATGCCTAATATTCTATTAGTGTTCAACCAGATTATATACTTTTTATATATAGAAGTCTTTTTTATCGTTCTAAATCCCCGAAGCATGAAATTGTCTAAATATATAATTTAAATAATGGTTAAGTATTGACAGCAATCGAAGACTTTCAATTCTGTACTGTACCTCATTTGCAAACCGACAAAAACAGGATTTCGAAAAGGCACGATCTGGAAGATAAAGAGAGATTGCATATATTTTTACAATCGGGTAAAGTTAAGCTGCTCATTTTACAGCTTCATTTACGGAAATGTTTATCATTTTTTTACAAGTTAACTTTTCTTACTCTGAATGCTTGATGCTTCATTGAGCTGAGTCACCTTAACCGTAGTATTTGTTAAGAGAACTCACGCCTTGTTTTCTTCCAGGATGTCCAATGTCATAATTTGGGGGTCTGTAAGTCAGTATATTATTTTAAGTAGGGTGCAAATTTAGCACTGGTAGAAACGCATTTCTGAGGACATCTGAATATGCGTCAAAAAATAAATTTGCTAACCTAAGGACATTTTCATTCAGTGCCTCATGGCTTATAATTAACAAATCTGACACAGCTTCGACAGCCAATCAGTGTAATTGAGACTATTAACTGAGCAATATAAAATTAAAATAAGCCTATTGAGGGCTGCTTGGTTTCCTCCTCGGTATAATTTTCTTAGCTTCAATGTATGTTTCTTGCTTTGTCTGGTTTCCGTTCAGGGAAGCATTCATCTGAGAACTAAGGGGAATTTCATTCACACTGGAATGTTATTTTTAGGGTATTCAACTAAATCAGAATGAAGAAATTCGACTCCGCATCCTTTCAATAAGCATATTTACTTTCTAGTCTACTTGAGTCAGTGAATCTTCTCTAGCTATTTCATGTCATAACACTTTTCCCTGAATGAACGTCTCCAACCTTGACCGAAAAATAAGTTTTTCATTCCTTATCAGGGTGATGCGAAAGAGTGGCTTTGTACGATCCCTTAGTTAGACATAAAAGCGAAATTTGCTTAAGCGACTGTAAATAATCTGCAACATATGGAGCCTCAGACTGAATAGGGGAGCCCTCAATTGCTGAATGGGTGAAGCAGGTTATTACAACTTTTGACAGGAGCTAACAATCTATTCAAAGCAGATGCAAATAAGCACAAAACGATAATGTTTTGATATATTTATTCTCATTAGGCAGTCAATCACACGATGCAGGTGCTGGCACACCCCGGAGTTGAGGTCTGCTTCAGTGGGCCAGTGAAAATGCAAGTCAAAGGCACTCATCATCTACGCCATAGGTGTTGCGTTCGGTCGGCTGCGATCGGGAGTGCCTAACTTGAAGAAGGGATTGCATCCGGCCGAGAGAATCGGCATTTCACACTGTGCTAGTCCCGCTTTACTAAGCCTTTAGGTAATTCCTACGACACATTTACGACCGTTAACTGGATTTCAGATGCAAGAATTACATTCAGCAATCTCTCCTAAAAAGACGTAAGCTGCTACATAAAAAATATAATTGTTTAATCTAGAAGCATTTTTTCATTGTAAAAATAAAACTTTTGAGGAATAAAATTGCAATAAACATTGTGGCACTGGCCTACACATTTAGGAGATTCGATGGCAAGTTTGAATCGCATGACATATTTTGTGTATTTTCAAATTTTTGGGGTAAAATAGCTGTAAAATAAATCTACTTGCTTACATTGTAAGACATTTAACAGCAACTACCTCTGAACGAACCTTCTGAAATGAGCATTTGTGTAAAAGCCACCGTTCTGTTTATGCGTATTTCAAGGTGGTCGTACATTTTCCCGGAGATTTTTGCATTATAGTGGATTTCGCTGAGTATTCCAGATGACCAGCTGTTAGCTATGCAAAAAAGGATACATTTGACCAGTGAGTAGTTAGATTCGTTAAATGCATGGTCATAGGCATTTTTTGAAATGCACGTACTGCAGTTGGAAGCCTGTTCCTCCTCTAATGAATTTGGGCAAATTTGCAAATTTTTATGCTCTGCGGTTACCTGACCAGGGGAGAACGGCATTTGGTTAGTCAGTTCTACAAACAAAAATCTGGCGACCTGCCTGAGAGTCGAAAACTTGTTTGCTGATACCTGGGACTGATATTTATATATCCCTTGATAACAATGCCCACCTTTTGTGCATGGTACTAAATTAAGGTTATTTTTGTAGATGGTATTCTGTCTTAAGAGGAAAAGCTTCTCTTTGAGATCGAAACGCAAGGAAAATCGGGCATTTATAGGTTCAGTTACCCTTAACTGTCCAAGGATATTACGGGAAATTTACAACGCTGATATTAACAAACCAATCTGTGGCCAAAATCTGTAAATTGCCCGTTCGACGTTTCGCTTGCAAGCTGCTTTGTTTGCTGACGTACATGATTTCTGACAAAGCAACGGCTTTTAAGCATTAATCGATTTACCTTTTGTTAACGTATCGCATTAAGCTGATGTCTCTATTCAAAGGAAGGATGCTTATTTCATTTAAGCACTTTGAATTAATTAGCTTCTTGAAATGTCTATGTCAATAATATTTCGTCTAGATCTTTAAGAATTTCACTCTTAGCACTCTTATGCCAAGTTGTCTGCCCAATTACAGACAGCCAGCGAGCAAGTTTCTCATGTGTTGCCTCTGGTGAGAAACGAATCTGGAAATTCACAGCCGACTGAATGTGCTAAATGTAGAAGAGTTTATTCAAGGTTCACCACACAACAGGCAATCCCCAAATGTGGAAGCTTTCTGCTGTAAATATCATCTAAAACCCATGGGATAAGAAACGTTATACGAGTTATAGCATAGAATAAATATTTATTTTGGACATTAATATTTCATTATAAGTTTAAATTTATATTTCTTGCTGATTATCATGAAGCATTTGTTAATGAACCTCTTTGGCATTTTACGTTACGCCAATCAGCTTACGTGTTAGGACTTCATCTATGAACTTTACAAATTTTCCAGCGTACCTAATTCCGTTTTTGATAGTTCATTTGAAAAACGTAGGTCTTATGGACTTTCTGCATGTATTGAAAGTCATAAGCAGCAACATTGAGAGAATAACCACGTTTTTCGCGTAAATTTTGAATCTCCAAATTTCTTAACGAAGCGCTTCCCGAAGTCAAATAGCTGATTACACAGCCACCAATTCTAAATGTCATGTTTACTTCGCTTCTTAAATCCCCTCTGCCAATGGGTGACTTATTCCTCGTTCAATATATTGAAATTGCAATAATACTATTTTTTCTCGGATTGAAGAAACGTCTTGTTAATTTACGGCAGCCCATTATTTTTTACCAGCCAACGTTCAGTGCGTCAACAGAAGATCTGCGTAAACGCAGTAAGATCGTCCATCGTAATTCAGTCTAAAAGTCCTAAGTGACCTACACGTCTTTGGATACGGAGCATTTCTATAGCTACCCGGCAAGACGCGGAACAGGAGCCACTACTAATACGTTTAACATTGCGTTATATTGCTGAAAAAAGGGTTTTGGTCGAGGTGAAGTTGAGATGAAGATTCGATACGTGGTAAGGTGTGAGGTTAAATAAGGAATGCTATCAATTTTTAGGTTATGGTTAGCGTCGCACTTGGAATACGAGAGTATTGATGGTTCCTGAAATATAAGGGTTTACATTCTACACCATCTGGCCAACACCCACGTCTTTTTTTATCTCACGGAGAAGCATCTCGAATTCTGAAATGAGTTTTCAATTCGAACAACCGACTTTAGTAGGTTTTTAATTTTGATTATTGTTGCACGAGTCAGCGCCTATCCAAAAGAATAAGAGAACAGCTCCCAGCATGGCTGGAAAAAGGGGAAGTCAAGAGCATAAAAAGCGCCATCCTTGCATATCTTGTTGACACCAGGCATTGTTTAGACCCCAGCGAAGCTTTCTATGTAATTTATAAGGTCCCAGCGAACTACCTCAAGCCACTGGGTCAACGTCTACTAGCAGCAGCAGAACCAACTGCCATTAGGTTGAAAAGCCGGTCTTGTGTGCACAAAAGGACTTCGTTCAAGCTCCCGTTTTGCTTGGCCAACGGCCGAATAACTGCACGCATTCTACCGCTCCATCTCTGTCATCTCCCTCCCCTAGAACGGCTCTACTAAACACCCACTGTCACATATCATACTTTTTCTTATCATCCTTACCATATGCACACCTCTCAGATAACCCACACAAACGGACGAACATTATCGATTTCATGCTTTAAATTTCTACTACGTTCCAACGTTTCCCTTTAACTGTACTGGCCTGAAGAGAAGTTATCGAACGCAGCGCGTATGCTCACCAAGTCGTCTTGTGAAGCTTTTATTTCCCACAGTGGACGTGGTAAAAGAACTCGCCGATCCGAATTTCCAGTAAACTTGGTCACCTCTTCCACAAATTAGGACAATCTTACTGCAGCCCATCTACGTCTAAAAGTTGATTATTGCGAAGAGCTGTTTTTGTCAACTCGCCAAGCTGGACGACATGTTACGTACAACTATCTGGCAACCATGTTCAATTACGCTTTGAGCTAGGAAAGAAGTTTTCACAATTATATTTCATCACAGATCCAACTCAATGGATACGGTACATTGGACATCTCATGTTATGTCTACAAAAAATATAAAACAATGTTTTCGACTGAGTTAAGATATAATTTTAGATGTGAAATTTTAACTCCCATGAAAACTATGAGCATTTACTATTTTTGCATTCGATATTTGATATAAATAAACTCTTGTTGATTGTCCTTTGTGGATGCTAAGGCTCAACATATATAAGGCTACTAAGGGACATGTCGAATCTTTGATAAGAGGGTGAGAGGCGATTACAAAACTTAAATTATATTTTGTTCAGTAGATTCTTTCTCGAATTTGACTCTTTTCCGAATTTGTATGGGAAAAGTAACCTAATGAATGTCCCAGAGGAAGTCAACTGAAGCTTTGCTATCAATTAAGCCTACAAGCTTGTTTTCTTAATAAAAGTTTAAAAAATAGTTTTCGTGTCGTTTGAGGCATATTTTTGTAAATAACCTATCTGGTAACTTATTTTTTTGGAAATTTTGCATGGCAGCAAATGACCATTTTTTTATAAACAATGTCTAAACAGAGGAAGGCAGTCTCAAAATTTTTAACTTCTTCAAATCAGGCAGCTCAATTCTCAACAAAATATTACTTATATGATTTTACATTAAAAAATTTTGGTAAGCATGCATATATAATAATTGAATTCCGCTTAAAATTCGCTCTGCATTACTTGGATATTTCACCTGATTTTAAGTAACCAAAATTATAATTTGCTTTTATTCAAAGAATTAAAACCTGTACGCTGTCAGTCACATGCAAGTTACTATTTAAATAAAAATATTTCTTAGTATTTTCTTTAAAACTTGCGATTAACAATGAAATAGACCTATCGGTTTGAAACCCGTATAGCAAGTACTAGTACGAATACAGTGTCTGTAATCGCAAATTTCCATTTAAATCGGTTAAACGCATTATGCGGCAAATCAATATTTCAGTCGATTTATACTCCTTGTAAAAAACTGGAAGATGAAATATATTACACCTAAGCAGATGTCCTTCAAACTGACTGTCATAACGCAAAATGCGAAAGCACAGTTCAAATTAATCACCCATATTTTCTCCGAAAAACGTTTTTAAAGACAAACATAAGTCATTCCGCGAAATGTATCAGCAATTAAGCCGTGTTTTGTTGGCAGTTACTTTACTTGTCACCAACAACGTCGTAGACCTAGATTCAGTTTAAGCATGATATTTTTATCAGTTTTACAGAATTCAACCCTCACTCTGTGCGCTTATGAAATTTCGATTAAAATATACTAAATTGGAGTAACAAAGATGCGATTTGTTGTCAGCAACTTCACATAGAGATTTGTGTGCAGCACACGTGAATACCAGAGGATCAGTAATAGAATAAAATATTTAGTTATGTTAACACTTTATTTCAACTTCACATCCTCTGACTTCGATAAAGTTAGAAGTTAAAATTGTTCCTCTCTTTTAAAGTAATGCTATCTACCTATGGCACTGGCCCCTGTGCTTTTTCTAGCAGTGCTCGAAAGAGCGCTTAAATGCAGAAACCAGACGAGTAGGTCTGGTACCACGATCGTAGAGCGCCCTTCTGCGTGTTAAACTGACAGGTTTACACGGCACGGAGAAGGCAATTTGAGATGAGTGGGGGGCAAAGGGACACTCATTGTCTGCATAAATGCAAGGATCACCTCTATAGTTACTTTGGGGGAGGAAGAATGAGGTTTTCAGACCAGTTGGTTGGGTTATATGCGGCACACAGGGCAGTCTTTAGATGGCGGTGGAAACTTTTAACCAAACTGTTGGAAGCTGGATGATAGGCCGTCGTCGAAATGAGAGTGCAGCCGAGATATTTGATCAGGGCTTGGAAGAGGGCAGATGCGAATTGGGCACCTCAATTAGTCATAACCGTGGATGGGTCAACGAAAATGGCGATCCAACGACTGACAAAATCCTTTAAGATGATGTCTGCCTCCATGTTCGGTAAAGGGATAGCTTCAGCCCAGTAAAATAACATGAAAAATTCTTTATTTAGTAAAGAGCAATCATGAATATGTTGAAGGAAAAGCAGGTTCATGACAAAATGTATCCTCCATACAGAGTTACTGCGCTTTTTCCCCTATCCCTGGACTTCCCTTAGCTGGCTTATTGTCAGAGTGTGGCGGTGTGGTGGGGTGGTTGGGTTGAGTCGGTCAGGTTGGTCGGTGTGGGCCGGGTCGGGTTGTGGTGGGTGAATCGGGCAGTGGGATGGAGTGGGTGGGTGGGATGGAATGGGTTTGGGAGTTGGGTGGTTGGTGGGGTTTGTCAGGGTGGGGTGGTCCGGTGGGAACATTGGAATGGGATCTGGGTCGATGGATGTTGGTGTGGAATGGGAATCTGGTCAGATGTCTTCATCAATCTCATTTTAAAACTTCATGCAACTGCCTTTGTTTGATAATGGTTGTCTACCGTTGTAAATAAGGAGTTGATGCCTGTTGTTGGTCTTCATATACACCGCCTTTTTATAGTTACTGGGTCGTAGATGTACGAGCATTTCCATGAAGGGCAGATAGCTAGTTAATTCCCATTGTTGATTGGTACTATCACTGAATTCACTTTTTCCGACCGTGCATATTCTAGCATTTCTAGTTACAGGTTTTTAAAAGGAACGTTAAGCTATGTTTTTTTATGAAAACCAGCAGTCATCACAGACATTATAGTAATTTTAGTAGTTTTAAAAACTATATCACAAGCATTGGTGTGATTTACGGCCAAGGTAGGTTATGTTAGCCACTGTAGATTAAACGAGCGCCTCAAAGTGCTAGTCAGTATCTTCTCAGATCCCATTTTAACCGTCCGCCAGCTTGCTGCAGGCCACAAAGACCGTTATGACATCAAAAACATAGACATCACACTAAGGGTGAAACAGGTGAGAAACAGACATCAGTTAACGGTTGCTACCGAGGTCATTTTAAATTTTGGGAGTAACCACACCATGTCTCACAAACGAAGCTCTGTTAATAGCTTTCTAAGTCGAGCAAAATCTCACTATTTCGATAAAGAAAAATATCGAACAAAAATGAAATACCTTTTCAAATTATTTTCCCAAAATGGATATCCTCCGACATGGTCTTTCAATGCAGCCATGACGACAGTTCGAAAACCAAAGTATTTTCAGAGCTATGAACTACCAGGCGTCAAAAGCAACAAACTGGCGAAACCCTCCCGTATGTAAGGAATGTATCTTAGCTTGTTCAAAGACAGCTCAAGAAACACCATATACAAATAGCGCATAACTTTGCGCACCCAGCTTGTGCACTCTAAGGACAGGGTTGCTATTTCAACAGAAAATAAGTCGTCTACAAAATACCATGTACCAGTTTTGATGCAGTTTATTGTAACCAAGCCGGGAAATCTCTATCTTCCGTTTACATAAACACCAGTTAGGGTGAGGAGACGAGACCCCTTATCTCAGGTAGCCATACACACACTGGATCAGGACACCTATTTGCATGGGATGATACCCACATCGTTGGCGCCTGCCCAAAAAGGAATGGCCGCAAATTCCTGGTGGCAGTGCACTCAGCCGAGGCATGCATTAGCAGGCACATCGATTTAGATGCCAATTCAAATTTCTCAAGGTCAAGTGGAAGCGAAAACAGTCACTATCGACCGGATAAATGAAAACTCTGGACGTATATTGGCTCAAACTTTAGCAAACCATAGAATCTTGTGTTGGGCATTTTGTAAGGTGAACTGCTTTCTGTCTATTAACATTTTTCTGAAGACGAACTGGGGCACCAGATTCGAAAATTTACACATCAGAGCTATTTTGTTCCAAAAGAAGCCAACTTATTCTAATTATATTTCTTGGAATTCCGATATTTCAGTACAGAATTAGTTGTCTACAGGCTTTATGAAGCATTATATATGAACAAATCAAGTATGTGGGTCGCGGTTACTGTTGTGGTTAGTATCTGCTTTGATTTTTTGCTGACCACTTCCGATGAGAACGAAGATGTTTTCATACGAAGCTTGCAATTTTTATTATTCATACATAGATTCCGCACCAAGGACAGACACAGAGAGCAATTTAAGCGTAGATACCGATCACCAGATAGCGATTGACCATTTGAAGTGAGGTAAAGGCTCAAGGCATTTAAGTGAGTCATCATCACTATTCAAGTAGAGTGCTAGACATTTCCATTCTGTTCGACCACTAGATCCGTACTTGCCACAACGCGGGTTATGTTTAGGTCGTGTGTAACAGAGAATGCATATAAAGTACACTAAGGATGTACTCGGTCGGTCATTGACACCTGTTTCGCAGTCGCTTTAGATCGTCAGTACTCCGTAGACCTCATCAGATGGGGTATATGCACAAATCAAGTAAGAGCGTTTGGAACTTGTTCAATCTAATTCCGTCCACACGCCGTTTACTAATAGCGACAGCGAACCTTCAGTCCTTGCACACGTGCCATTTTTAATATAAAGGCATCAAAGGGTGCAGCAATCAAGTGGCAAACATCTGTTTAACGAGTTATCAGTACGTCATAGACCTTTTGATGTGAGGTATAAGCACAAGTGAAGAACGCTCGAGCTCACTCTATCTACCCAAAACATTTCTACTGCCGACAACGAACATTAGTTCTAAGTACACGTGTTACGTATATTACATTTATACACGATAACGGTGCGTGAGATGGACAGCTTAGAATAAGGAACAATTTATTCTGATGCTTGAAAAGACTTCTAGTTTGCTCAAACGCACTTTTTTACGAACTAAAAGAAGAGGGACTAAAACGCACGAAGCAAGCCGGAAGGTAAAATCAAATTCCTTTTGTGCCTCTTCGTTGGCAACTGGTTAACCTCTAAGTGCATCAACCGTAACTCAATGCATGCAAAACGCTTTTTATGTATGGCTGATTTAGGCCGGCATATGCCAACCGTTCCGCTCATACATTGAAGACTTTACTTGTAAAATTCATGAGGCAATTCATGCCCCTCCGTCCTTTATCAATCCCGCTAATTGCGCACTGCCTAACAAGTGACGAAGCAATTGAAATGAGTAATTTTCTTAAAATTCCCCTGAATAAATTATTTCCGATGCAGCTTTTGCAAAATATAAACCAAACACACTGGATTGACTGCCGTATGGACAATAAGACAGACATGTTTTTAACAAACTATACGGTATTGCACATCTTGCAGGAAGCAAATTTAATTCAACTGCAATGTCCAAATGAGTTTTCGTGGCTTTCTGTTCACTTCAGCATAAAGGTAGAAGCTACTTTTAAAAATTGCTCACAGAAACAAACTTTTGGAATTTTCTTTAGAGATCAGCATACGCTGATGGTCATTATTATCGGTTGAGAAGTTACAGCATTGATATTTTCTTCTTAAAACACATTTGATCCTTTTTGAGGCCAATTTAAATAACTCATTTGATTTTCGGAAACGGGGAATACAATCGCTAATTCCACAGAAACGTTGTTCGGGAAGATTGCAACCCTGTTACTCACACTAACAAACGTGCCTACAAGTGCGATTGTTGGCTATTGTCGTGATAGCTCACAGCCCCGTAGCCCTCGTTTGAGGGATCCATGATTCACGAAAATCTCTCAGATAACGAACTGCCATACAATATCAGAGCTAAATAAAAGGGCCCATATTTTCTACATGAACGTCTTAAAAGAACTGGAATAATTTGCGCGCTTAGCAGTCGGCAAAACAGCAACAATATTATGTTCCCCTTACTAATAACAGACTCATTTTTTAAAAAGTGTTATATAGACGCGGGTACGGGAATATCTTTTTCTAACAGCTTAAAATGTGTGTTTATTTATTCGCTGTCCATTTTTATCTGCTTAAAAAAATATAGTAATACCTCATCTAGTATACATACCGCTATATAAAGCTGATTTTCTATGTTTCTTTGAATCAATTTGTCATGAAACTTTTATTTATGAGGCTGAACTCTCCTGAAGGTTGTCTCAGCCTGACCATCCATAATATTTTTAGGAAGGTAAGGAATATAAGGTACATTAACTTTCTTATGAAATCTCAACCAAATTCTGATCTATGTCTTTCATAAAAAATGTCTTAAATTGCAGTGCAGTAGTAATTAGCTTGCAGTTTATTCTGAGAATCTCTAAATCATGTCAGGACGCCCGCTTTTGAATTAAATTCTTTTCAACCATCGATAGAGTCTCCACTCTGTGAAAATGGCCACTTAATAAGTATGACTTATCAGGATTTCGAGATCCATATAAATATACAAAATTTTTATAGAAAAAACTGCATGAAAATACTATTGTTGTACGTATCTGATAGAGGTGTGTTTCTTGTATGTTAATGCTTTAAAAATACATAATTCGGTTTTAGAATGTTCTTTACTATAGACCTGTAAAACCTTCAAATGCTCTATGTACTTTATTTCTCATCGATTAAAGAAATTGTGATTATATTGATACAGAGAAATACAGCATTTTAATCAGAAACCCTTAATTAAAAAGAAAGTTTTGGCTCAAGAAAAAAATATAATTAATATAGTTTTTAAAAACCATAAAGCACCCTTTGCTCATTTATACATTATAAGAGCACTATTGTTTACAGAGTGAGTTTAAGAAAAAATAGGTTTGTGCACATTTTGATGAAAATATTTTGATATTTATACGGGAACCGAAAGTCAACGCACGGATATATGTTTACCATAACATTTGTTTTAAAAGACGTTGTTTTTAAGGTGTGGGGAAAAGACATTCGTTGGGAAACCAGCATGCGACATGGCTGTTATAGCTGCAAGAGAGTTATTATTATTACTATAAGCTACTTATGGCGTCTTTTTAAACAAATGACACATAACGCGATATGGCATTCCTTCTGTATGCAAGCAGATACAGTTAATGCTATTGCTGACTAAAGGATCAAACATTTTATCTGATCACTGCACAGACTCTCAATATCATTGAAATATAATACGTAATGCAATGCCATAAGCTTTGAAATATAATTCAGAACATGAATGATTTTCGGACTAAATCTAGCATGTTTTGGCAAAGTCTTACACTGCGGCCTTTTATATTTTGCAATTGAAGAAAAGCAAACCCAATAGAGCATTGTAAGTTATATGAATATACTACTTTTATTATCTACAGCTATCAATAGAAATCAGAATGAATATTAACTTAATTTTTAATCTTACCTTGATTTATGTACGAAAATAAAAACATTAGCTCACAAGGATGTAAGGTCAGAAGGAATCCTTCTTCCTTAACGACGTGAAATTTATATATGTTCTTTATATTTTCGGACTATGAAAAATTTGATTCGACGGTCAGTTTTTAGGATTTTACAAAAAATGCAAATGCTTTCAACAGCTGAGTATCCGCGGTCATAGCAGAAAGGTGGTTCATTGAAGTTCAACTGGCATATTCATAGCATAAAGATAAAATTAGGGACAGAGTCCCATGGATCGGTTCATATTAAGCAATGCTTATTGCAGAGAAAAGATAAGAAACGAAAAGGGAGGATGAAGGCTGTCTTAAACGCACAAATATCGCTTTTATTTTGCAAGTATATGTATTGTGTTTATTATCTCCCTAAGACGACGAAGAACAGAGGGCAACTCAGCGTGCCTGTTGGCAGACGAATCAGTAGTTGCTGGTTCCGCGTTGTGGACGCATCCGTGAGGATATCGGTCATGTGACCTCTTGCCCTATTTTTTCCGTAAGCGTCGGCTCTCGGTTCCACGTGCTATTTTGCCCTATCGGCACTGGCCGAACTTCTGCGAGCCTCATACAAAGCGCCTGTTAGGCGGAATGCAAGTCTGTGGCTCGGTTGAGTCTGCCAGTCGATGACCAACTTTCAAGCACAAGTCTGGTCCTCTTTGCATTGGCTCGGCCGATTTCCCTCGGTTTCTCAAAGGCGAAAACATGGTTCGAACTTTTGCGTGTGACCATACATCAGACAGTTTTTCCTTTCGGTTGGTTGCAAGTTGGTGTTCGCGCAATCTTGTGTCCAGTCGTTTGCGCCTTTCACCATTAACGGTAGCGGGTTATTAGGCGTGAGAAGAAGTAGATGCCGTGACTGGAACTGGCTAGTAGTGGAATGGCCAGATGAATATTTCCGGCAATATTGTAGATGCTGGCGGAGCCCATTGGTGAGCCTCAAGGCAGAACGGTACGTGCGAGTTCGTTAGCGATGGGTGAGCGTTCACCAACGAATGCTGTCTTTGATCTACCTCCCCGAGGTTGACCGCTTGCGGGTTCGCCTGACCTTTTTCCCCTCTTGGGTGCAGGCATGTCAGCGTGCTTTTTGGCATCCACACGTCACTTGGCGCACTGATCAGTCGTCGCTGGTCGCGTGAGTTGTTCTCCGCTTTGCTGTTTGTCCTCTAATGCCCCTGGTCCATGATTAAAGGGTTGGACTTCTAAGCAATAGCTCGCTGGTTCAATCACGGTTGGTGCACCACCTGGGGTTGGATATGAATGGCTGACGATGGCTATTAAGCCAAAAATGGCCATTCCAGCGTCCCTTGTCTTTGCCGGTAATATTCATCCGCCTAGGTTTAAGACAGCAGCAGCAAACGGAGAGGTCAAAGTTCGTGCGTCCAGTACGGTTATAATACGAGGCAAACGCAAGAGACTAAATCAAAATCACCAGTAGCAGGAAGCCAATAGTCTGATGATGACAGTGAGAAGGCTTTGAAAACGTCAGCCTTAAATATAATTCTGTCCATTCACTCGCCCGCTTTTATTCCTCGACCTTTTCGGGAAAAACTGAAAGTGAAAAGATATCTGGAGTTCGGAACTTAACGTGTAGATATGCATATTTACATATTTGGAAGGGAGATGATATGTTATTTGGCAAAACATTCAGCTTCATTGGTACATTTTCAAAGCAGTTTCCCAGGTCGTCGGCAGACAAGAGCAAATGGGCAAAAAAGTATTAAAAATTCAAACATGCATAACAATCGACATTAGTTTGTTGATTGTGCCCACCTCCTCTATGTGAGTTCCTAATATGAGAGTGCGGTGCAATGAGCACCTTCAAACCAACTTTTGTATTTCTGGACTAGTCGGAAGAGGGAAAAAAACACAACGATAGACCAAAAACTCTGGAAAAATACAGCATAAAAACGGCAACGTAACGCATAAGGTTTGTTAAATGCCCCCAAACTTTCTAATGAGTAGAGCGCGCAAATTAAAATAATTTTTGAATGTAAGCAGTAAGCGGTGGGGACTGTTAGGCAAAAGATTACTTAAAGTATGAACCAAATGCCGTATTCAATCGCTAACCCCAAAAATTCAGCGCTTACCCTACACCTTAACCTGAACTTCAAGGGTTTCAGAACTCCCAAGGATCTCCAGGAGACCGTCGAGGAAAACCAAAGGGGTTGAGGCCGCCGAGATGTCTGCTGAACGGGAGAGATCGTAGACCTCGTCGTCCAGTAGAGCCCGGATGGTCCCACTCTTTGCCTTTGCATCAAAACCTAGAAGGTTGACTTTGCAATAGGCCTC
This sequence comes from Schistocephalus solidus, assembly GCA_017591395.1. Classification (NCBI taxonomy): domain Eukaryota; kingdom Metazoa; phylum Platyhelminthes; class Cestoda; order Diphyllobothriidea; family Diphyllobothriidae; genus Schistocephalus; species Schistocephalus solidus. Next base: position 14,572 of record WEDG01002554.1, read on the forward strand.
CCTAACGAGCGAAATCCATGAAACTTGTAAGCTTCTCTGGTGGAGGCGCAGAGTACTGAGATACACCGAGCTTATGCAGCTCCTTGATGAGTTTCCCACTAGGCTGTCGCCCGTGTGGAAAAGACGCCGCTGCCACCAATTTTTAACATGCCCAGAATGCGGTAGATCTGACCAAGGAAGGAGAAGGAAGACGTTGATGAATACAATCTACCAATAAACCTAAGTACAAATAGAAGCTACGGAAAGGCGGAAACCTACAAACAAAAATAATCTAAATCCGGGGGAAGATTGTCCAACAGCGATCCGGGAGGAGCGACGAACGGGCAGCAACGAGGAATCCAGATCGTCGTGCTCGGCCGAAAACGGGGGTTCTTGGATTTTATTCCACGCCCGCATTTATAGCTTCTTCATTGTCAAGGTTTGATCACAGTGGTGATGATTGGTTGAGATGAATTTGGAAAGAAAGATTAAACAAACTTTAGCTAGGCATATTTTTCTCTTAGGTAAAATTCAAACTATATAATTATGTTTAAAAAAATTATAAGAAACCTAAATCGTGTGCTAGTCGTATAAATATTACGAAAGAGTCGCGCGCGCGCTCCTAGAGGGGCACGTTTTCAGAATTATTTTTAGTCTCCGATATTTCAACTGATGGCTGTAATAAGAAATGAACAGATAAAATATTTATGATTATGGTGCGTTTATGCATTTTTTGTGCTTATGTGATATGCCAAACATTTTGCTTGATTCTAACATGATTTTGATCCTGTAATTGGTGGCGTGAAATATTTATAGGTTTATTGAAGTTACGTTAATAATTGTTGACAAGAATCATTTTTTTGTCGGGTGGGTCAAATCATGCCTACAGTCATATATTTTATAAAAACAATATTGGAGATTTTATGACTGTGGTATAGACCACAGTCAGATTTTAATGTATTTATTGCGTTCATAAAATCTTAAAGCGTATTTTTCGATTCAGAACATGAGGTCTCCGGCGGTTAGCGGCATCAGATCACTTTCAGTCCAAATTCTTTATTAAAAAACTGGCTTGAAAAATGTCCTACTTTATTTGAGAATACATCTTTATTATTACGTGAGAAAAGTTTTGTGGTTTTTCTTATGAATTTAGTTAGGCTCTGACTTTTTTAATACTATTAGGGAGGGAATTTCATGTAATCGCATATCTTATGGGATAGAAGTTGTTTGGTTGGTATTTTTTTGAATTTGGGGTGTTCTTGTGGTATTTTCTTTATTTCCTGTGACTCAAGGGCCGTGTTTATGTGGCATTAATTGGTGGGCTTTTTGAATTTTGGGATTCTAATGGTATTTTCGTTATTTCTAGTGGCTCGGGTGCCGTTGTGATTGGATATTATATTCATTCTGAGAATATCTTGGTCGTGTGTGACCTTGAACAGGAAAGTGAGACCATTTTGGAGCCTCCTGATCGAAAGGGTTCGAAGACTATATCTATTGTATTATTCAATATATGAACCTTGTATGCCATCACATTTGGACAAAGATCTGGTAAAGCGTCTTTGAATGCCTTCTAATTACTTCCGGCAATCTGAGAGCATTATACAAAAGAAATTGGGCAGTAATCCAGGAGAGGTAATACGTCACTTCCTCCAATTTACACATGGAAACCACTCTGTCAGATAATACAGGTGACTGCCTTCTCTGGCACCTCTGGCTCTGGTCACACTTTCCATGTCTTCGACACCTTGACTCGCAGAAGATTCCCAGTGAACACTGGAGTTCAAATCAGTGTAGTACCTCCACTCTTGCTACCTGTCGCTGTCCCAACGATGGTCTCCATCTCCAAGCTGCTAATTCTTTCCCCATTTCCACGTTCGGTGGCTTGTCCCTCATCCTTAACATTGGCCTTCGGTGGTCCTTTTCTTGGATTTTTTTAGTTGCCGATGTACCTCATACAATCCTTGGCTCCGACGTTCCAGCCGAGTTTGACCTGATAGTGGGCTGCCAGCGTTCCCGCCTACTTGATTGCTGTACCAGTCAATCTGTTCGAGGATTGACTCACTTAACAACCCCTGGCAATTTATCTGTCCTAAATACAGATGTTGCCTGTCCTTATCGGGAGCTTCTACTTCAACATCCAAACATCGCCAGCCACTAGTTTTGCAGCGTCGTGGTTTAACGCGATGTTGTGCACCACATCCGTACCTCGGGTCCTCTTGCTTTCACTCATCCTAGGCGTATGGCGCCTCGACGGCCTCACTATTCCCGATCAGTATCTAGTGCCTCATCTTCAGGATTCCGCGGCAACCCTTTTTGGCAAAGTGGTTTTCTTGAAGATTGACCAGGTACGCGCATTCCAGCAGATTCCTGTCGCTCCTGAAAACATCCCTTAAACCTTTGTTACTACAGCTTTTGGACGGCTTGAGTTCATCCGCATGCCCTTTAGTCTTCGTAATGCTTCCCATATTATTCAGAGGTTCATCGGCCGTGGCCTGCTTGACCAGCCTTTTGTGCATGCCTACATCTTTGACATCTTGGTGGCTACTCAGAGTTCTGAAGAGCATAAGGAACACCTTACCTTGATGTTTGACCACCTCAAAAGTATGGCGTTATCAGCAACCCCTTTCAAGTGCGTTTTTGGTGTGCGTTCGCTCGAATGTTTTGGCCATCATGTCAACCCTGATGGTTTGAGTCCTCTGCCCTCCAAGGTGTCATTCATGAATTTCCTCCACCAACTTCCAAGCATCAATTGTAAAGTTTCCTGGAATGGTCAATTTTTACCGCCGGTTCCTCCCGAACTGTGCTGACCTCATGCTACCGCTCACCAACATGCTATCCGGCCACAAGGCTCCCCTCGAGCTTACTGGTTAGGCACTTACTGCTTTCGAAGAAGTTAAGGTTTCTCTTGCCGACGCCACCTTGATCACGCATCCTGCTCCGGAATCCAATATGCTATTGGATCAGAGGGAACGCAAACCTTTTCAATTACACCCGCCACACCTGTGGACAATGTTTAGCTGTTGTGGGAAGTCCACCGTATAGGGATAGGGGAAAAAGCGCAGTAACTCTGTATGGAGGATACATTTTGTCATGAACCTGCTTTCCTTCAACATATTCATGATTGCTTTGAAGTTGCAAAAATGCCCATTAAACGATTCAAAAGACAACTTGGCGAGCATACGCGCTGCTTTCGATAACTTCTCTTCAGGCGAGTACAGTTATAGGGAAACGTTGGAACGCAGTAGAAATTTAAAACATGAAATCGATAATGTTCGTCCATTTGTGTGGGTTATCTGAGGAATTTGCATAGGGGAAGGGTGATAAGAGACAATTAGATAGGCGGCAGTAAGTGTTTGGTAGAGCCGTTCTAGGAGAAGGGGGAGGACAGAGATGGCACGGGGGATACATGCAGTTAAGCGGCCGTTGGCCAAGCTAAGCGCGGAGCTTGTACGAGGTTCTTTTGTGCACACAAGACCGGCTTCTTCAACCTAATGGCAGTCGCTTCTGCTGCTGCTTGTAGACGTTGACCCAGTGGCTTGGGGTAGTTTGGTGGGACCTTATAAATTACACGGAAAGCTTCGCTGGGGTCCACACTATGCCCGATGTCAACAAGATGTGCAAGGATGGCGCTTTTTATGCTCTTGACTTCCCCTTTGCTCAGCCATTCTGGGATGTGTTCTTTTATTCTTTTGGAACATGGAGGCAGACATCATCTTAAAGGATTTTGTCAGTCGTTGGATCGCCATTTTCGTTGACCCATCCACGGTTATGACTGATTGAGGTGCCCAATTCGCATCTGCCCTCTTCCAAGCCCTGGTCAAATATCTCGGCTGCACTCTCATTTTGACGACGGCCTACCATCCAGCTTCCAACAGTTTGGTTAAAAGTTTCCACCGCCATCTAAAGACCGCTCTGTGTGCCGCATATGACCCAACCAACTGGTCTGAAAACCTGCCCCTATAACGCAGCACCCCAACTGGTTTGGATTTTCCACCTATTGCTTTTTTTTCTTCACTGGGTGGCGTCGTCAGCTGATCCCGTCGTATCATAACCTTTGGCGTAGCTTGTCTCTCTTATTTCTTAGCGTGGGATCGTATTATAGATCGTAGTTTCTCGCTAAAACACGTTCTCATGCCACCATGCAAGGAATATTGACAACAGAATTAAGAGACTTATTTATCCGTTAGTCACTAATTGCCATTTTCCCTACTTTGTAGGTCTTCCAGCACGCACGCATCTTACATTTTTTTACGAAGTGAAGACGACGTCACACAGTACAGAGTGTTCTTATTGTCTTGATGGATACAAAGGGGTCCGATGAAGTCCACGTTGATAGTGAGTTGCATGGATTTAGACCTGTCCTGAGACATGGCCCTCCGCCTGGCTAGTTAACGAATTCTGTCTTTTAACTACTGCAAATTCAATAGCTTCCTTTTTCATCCAGTTTCAAAACCAATACAATCATGCCTTAGGGCAGTCCACCCTGCAGGCTTGACCCCTGTGCCAAATTTCCCCTTGATAACTTTAAACTGACAAAGAAGTCAAAATTGCCTCGGAACTGTGATATAATCACGTCCGTTTCGGAAGCACACCAATCACGTGTGTAGCACGTGTAAATAGCACAAGTATTCTGGGTCAACTCTGACACTCTGTGCAAGGTTCTATCATCTTGACATTCACTTGTCATTAGAAGGTGATGCTTGTAGGAAGATAGGGAGTCTGATGGTGGCGAGCATATCACTCACGCAAATGCTTTTTATGCGCCACTGCCTCGTTGCTTTTGAAGGATCATTGTGTTCACCGACATATCTTGCGGATTTCGCATCCTTTAAAGAAGACTAAGAGTTTTATAATTCGTTTTACTCACACCGTCCAGGTGCCATTAAGATCACTGGAGATGGAGGCTGCGGAACTGGACGTGTTCACCCTCAGGTTATGTAAATATTCCAAATCGAAGGTAGACACACACATAAGTTCACTGTTTGTTACGCCGTCGTATCGAAACAGTGCTGCAAAGTATCTTAATATTTCATTTGCTACATGCTGCGTGGTTCTCGTGAGCACCGGCTAACCCAGTAGGATAAGCAAGCATTCTGAGGCGTGTCAAAATTCAGAGGCTTCTGCAGGACAATTGCAACTCCTGTGCACTTGTTGGGAAGTGATATGAAAAAGACTTTGATACGAGGATATCTCCGCTAATCTGGGCCGAACCACCCACTCGAAGGTGGCAAGTTCCACGTTCGAACGCCATAAATACTCTTTTGCGTAAGTCCAGGACTGCGTCCTTGTTCCATTAAGGACTTGTAAGAGCTATCGTAGTCATTTTGCTCCTCTCGTTCTCATAACCATCGCCAACCCACCTGCCACTGTTCCCAACCACTGTAGAATCCAATATGCTGTTGGATCAGAGGGAACGCAAACCTATTCAACGACACCCACCACACCTGTGGACAATATTTGGCTGTTGTGGGAAGTCCACCGTATAGGGATAGGGGAAAACAGCGCAGTAACTCTGTATAAAGTATACATTTTGTCATCAACCTGCTTTACTTCAACATATTCATGATTGATCTGTAATAAAGTAAAGATTTTTCCGTGTTATTTTACGTTTTTAAGTGTTATACACCTCCAATCATAAATATCAGAAAACGGAAGGAAGGTGGGCATTTGAATGCCTGGTAAGACATATATTGCCTTCCAGGCGCTAACCAAATTTAAATTATATTAACCGATGGAATTTTCGAAGAAGACAACCCAAGGCAATCGAGTGAGAGGAGGTCTGTAGAGTTATGTTTCACAGTACTCTTTGTTACACAAGACAGTTCACAACGAAGCTCTACATTGTCTTTTGTTAGCATTGTTCGCTTTTGACACGCAATTCACGTTCGATTAAAAATGAGATTCTGCTAGTATGACTGATTTAGTCACCAATTCGCAAAGTGTTTTTTCGTTGTATGGCTGCAGTTCTTCCGTGAGATTTACTTAAATGAATCTAACACAAATAGCATCCCCAGCAAAGTGGCCTAAAAGTAGGTCTCCTCAATTTCCTTCAATAAAAGACCATTATATCAAATTCTACTTATTTTACTGTGCCAAATAATCTTCAAAAATCGGCTTAAAATTTTAAGAAATCAGCTAAAGGATCCATTCATAAGTTCGTTATCGGTCCACTTAAGGATCGCTCAAATATTTGAATAAGCTTCAAAAATGAGGATCACGCCAGATAGGTGAAGGGCGTCTCCTGCAATTAACGATGATAATACTTCAAAATCTGTTGCTCAAGTGTTCCGCCTCCGTTCTTCCACCAAATCGCAGAAAGTTATTCCGCCCCTTACTCGACTGCAATAATAATTTAATTAAAGAGGATTTTGACAAAGCAGAATTGGTAACTTCCTTCTTCGCCAAACATTTTACCATTGAAACCAATCACATCCATTCGATCGCCCTGAAGTCTCATGATTCGCTCACTACCATTGATTTCGTTCCTACAAATATTGAGAAACAGATGGGCCAACTTAATCAATCACACTCAGTTTTAACAGACTTCATACCCGATTTCCCTTATTAAACAAATCAGTGATTTTTCCTTCTTTGCTGAACAAAGTGTTCTTAATTTTTTCTTGAGAATGGTTTCTTTCCCGATAATTGAAAAACCTCTATTATTTTTGCCAGTCTTCAAATCTGGCTTACGCTCGGATGTTCACAATTATCATGGTGTTCATAAAACACCTAACCTTTTCTAAGCTCATTGAAAAACTAATTGCCGTGCAAATTACAGATTTTTGCATAACCAATCAAGTTCTTAGCTCTTTCCCAACATGGCTTCCTTCCTGATCGCTCTTATGAGACATGTCACCTGTCTTTTATAAAACTATTACCATCTCTTCGTTATGATCATCTTTCTGTGGTCTTTATCGATTTTGATCTAAGCAATGTGTTTGATAAAGTGCCTCATAGGAGACTTTTAGTTAAGTAAGAAGCTGTAGGACTTTGTAGTACCCTTACCGAGTTCATTACGTCATATCTTACTAATCGTAAACAATTGGTCTTAGTGGGGTCCTCATTTTCAGCTGAGACTCCTTTTTTACGTGGTGTCCTTCAAGGAAGCGTGCTAGGACCTCTTTTGTTTTTGCTTATCATTCATGATATTTCATCAGCAATTTAACATTTTTAGCATTTTATTTAAGCTTGCGATCTTAAATGCGTATATTTCTTCTCTAAATATTCGGCCCAACGATGCTTAGAAGAAATTTATGCAGACTTGCTTGCTCTATGCGCGTAAAGCTCAACGTGGCAAATGGAATTCTCGCCTTCTAAGTGTCGTTACCTGTGCTTCGGGTTTGAAAGACTACCACAACCAGTTATTTTTCAAGGCAGTCCTATGACTAAATGCTCCATGATCAAGGACTTAGGTTTAAGCTACGCTATAGTTTAGATCTGTCGCCTCATGACGATAGAATTACGGCCAAAGCTGCCCAGATATGTGGCTTTATCTCTTATAATTTGCATCTTCCTGAAATTAAAATAAGATTTTATCAAATGTCTCCTTTTCCCATTCTTAAAACATTTCTGTCAATTTTTCAGTTTAATGACCGAGTGTAGCCAATCCAAAATTGAAAAGGTCCAAAGGCATTTTATTTGGAATCTTTTACATCCAACCCTTTTAACTACCTCGTACTGGAATAGGTGCCAGCTATCTCCCCTAAAAAATTTATCGGTTCGGGGACAGGAAGCTGGCTTTCGCCTCCATTTTTGCCTTAAAAATAGTTAAAATATTTTTCGAATTCCAGCCCTTACCCCAGTCAGTGGTCCTTACAACGTAATCTTCACTGATTATACCACTGCCTATACCCTCCCACATCTTAAACGCTCCCTGCTCTTAGCTTCCAGGTATTGCTTTCTTTGGAATAACCAGCCAATTCATATAAGGTTATCAAATAAACCTGCTTACTGTTAAGAGAAGACTACACATTTACCTTTCCACTGATTTAACTTACCTTTTGTTTTCTTCTTACTTCACAAGCAGCTTTATCAATGACCCTGAGAAAGAACTATCGGTAATTTAGTGGACCATCTCCAAATTATATCTTCTCTGCATCGTTTTCTCCACGAACTGTGTTGTCTTCATAACCCATGCCTCCGTAAAATGATCATCACAAAATTGGGTCATATTGCGCGCTCGTTTTGAAGCACCTCCGTTTCGAACGCCGATAACGCAGGATTAAAATCTGAATATTGAGCTGTTTAAGCCTCAGATTCATTAACGATTCTCATGCCAACTGAACACCCTGAGCGCATTATTTTGATCTCGTCTTACTCATATATCGGATCTCCCATTATCCTTTTCGTACTACGCTTAAAAGCAACCTAACATACTGCTTCATATGCTCTCGTGGAGCAGTATCGCGGTGTTGACCCTGCTCGGACTGTTGGCGATCGTTCCGGGCTCCTCTGTCGTTGGTCTGAGAAACCAGCAATGAGAGTATCGTGGTTGCTTCTCTTGCCATTATACCATGACCTTCACGATATCTACGGTCCTTTCCTCGTTCGACCGTAAGTGTACGGATGATGCCTGCTAAGGTTTCCCTGTCTAGCCTCCTTGATGGTTAACTAGCCAAACGATACGCATGTGGATCACACCTGCGGTGCTGAAAGGTAGCCTCTGTCGTTAAATGATTTCTCCTGATGAGGAGCGTTTTGAACGCTCATACGCTCTCATCAGCACGTCGGTCCTACCTAACGCGTATGTTTTTCCCCATGGAGTGACATTTTTTCTCCTTAAAATCCTACAAACCCCATTCAAGAAATGCCTCTTCCATGTTAATGTCCAATGAGTTTTTTTACTGTCTGCTCGTTTATTAAATTTTTGACCACACTGATTTCGTGTCAATTGTCATCGCCAATAACTGACCTACTATTCAAACCTAACTTTACACAATTTTACACTCGATTTGATTGATTTTTATCCAAAACAGTGTCCTTTCGGGTATCTCAAATTAAACATCTATCTTAAAACATTTATCTATCTAACTTATCCTCTTCTTGATCACACATTGACCTCAAACATCGGTCCGGCCTGCAACTTGGGAATCCGACCAGTACACCACTACTCAGGGTTCCGGCATGCACTCACCTCACTTTCGTCCACTTTCCGCACTGCCCACCCTTATTCACTTACCGAGTGGGTCCTTTACTTCGGTTACCTGCGCATTCGCGAGAGTGTAATTCATATCAAATTTGGACATCCAAAGCACAATCGGCTAATCCGACATCTCTGCCAAATCAAGAACTAACAAATCCCCTCGCACCATCGAAATTGAACTCGGTCATTATTTGGTCAGTTTACTAAATGAACTTGGTGTAACCTCATTTAAAATCTTAAGAACGTACCCGTTCGAATATTTGTTGTGCCTAAAATACTGCCCAATAATAGAGTTCTGTGTTTAATGCCAGAAAGTATCAAATGTTTTAGGGCAAGGTGTATTGTCAAAACAGTTCTACAGAATTTTGAATAGGCATTAATGCAAAAAGCATGTAAAAGGCACGTTAAGCGTATTTTATAAAAAATGCATTAAGGATAATTTTCTGGTGGATATTCGAGAGCCATAATAAAGTTTTCCGGTGCCATTATGCCATGATGCACTGCGCTACTGTAGTTCAACTTTTAATCACGGTGTTCAAAACCTGATGACCTTAAAATCTGCCTATCTTTAACGAACAAATAATTTTGTGTATGCACGTGCTGAAGGCTGCCTTTATTTCAATTTATCAAGAACGTCCTTTATCAAGCAATGCACAACATCTGAGCACAGGACATGACCCCGAGCGCTACAAGCATATTAAAGCGAGCGCTGTAATCACCTCGCTCATATCAGGCAGGAAGAAACTCACAGTTCAAACGTCAAACCTGATGAGGTCCATTATGTACCTTACACGTACCGGACACGGAAAGTCCTGGAGCGGACCGGAATCCTCAGCATCGACGCCATGCTGAGGTCAATTTCAACTGCGATGGAGCAGCCGCCTGGTAAGAATGGATAAAAAACGACTACCCAAACGACTTTTCTACGGAGATGTCGCTACGGGTTCTCGCCGACAGGGAGGTCAAAAACGACGTTATAAGGACACTTTGAAGAAATCGCTGAAGCAACTGCAAATCAACCCGGCGACCTGGGAGGACCTCGCCCAGGAGAGACCGGCATGGAGAAGATCAGTGAAGACTGGTTCAGCAATCTATGAGGCCAACCGGATCGCCGCCGCCAAGGCCAAAAGAGCGGCACGAAAGTCACCAGCATCCCCGGACCAACACTAGCCAATGCCCAGGCCCTGCCAACATGCCCGTGCAGTCAACGCACTTTCCGCGCGCGAATCGGGCTGGTGGGACATCTTCGGACGCAATGCACCACCAATTCCGACAAATCCAATTTCTACGTCAAATTCTGCAAACGCTCCTTCTGACTCTCCCCACCCTCACTCCTGGCATCAATTCCATTACTCCCACCGTCATAGAGACCACATCCCTCAACTCATCGCCTGTTACCCCCGACACCGCAACCACCACCGTCTTCGCCTTCAATACCACCATCACCATCAGCGATGGGGAATCTGTCCTCAATGCGACTGCACATTCACCTCACGCATTGGCCTGGTCGGTCACTTGCGAATCCATCATAAAGAGACTGGTGAGCCATTGTCTGGAGCACCAACACACAGCAGAGATCTTCGTCTCCACTGACCTCACTGTCCTCGCGCATTCACTCATCGCATGGGCCTATTCGGTCACATGCGCATCCATGACAGCGGAATTCACCACAATTCCGACAACACCGATACTCCATGCACACCCTCCACTCCTGCCATTCTTAGCGCCACTGCCACCCCCACTACCATGAATGACATCCCCCAAACCTCTACCGATTTCTCCTGTCCACACTGTGTCAGCAACTTCAACTCACGCATCGGCCTGGTAGGTCACCTGCGAATTCATCGCACGGAGGCTGGTGAACCAGTGTCTGGGCTCCGACATACAGTTGACGCAACCGCCTTAACTTCCCTCACTGCTCTCGCACATATACACACCGCATGGGCATATTAGGACACATGCGTCTCCACGACAACCTCCGGTAAACCACCGGAGGCTAAGCTACACCAGCGCACACTACCTATACCAATACATCGACAACACCCTCTCAATCACCATTTACAAGATTATATTACGGTTTCCTAGAAACCGTGGCTGGGAAGGCTGCCAATCTGACGCTTCCACCAGACCACACCGGCTCAGACAGCGGTGTGATGGTGGGGGTGGGGGAGAGAGTGAGGCCAACAGCTTAGCGCATTTTCCTCACTATAAACAATCTGACGCGCTTGAAACTATCACGGTGCGCTAAAAGCCGTGGCTTGGGAGGTTGCCAACTGACGGGATATCTCAGACCACCTGGTCAGCCCAATTGTGTATTTTGTGTGTAGTGGCTGACTGGCGGACTGAGAGTTAGGCTGCAAGGGCTCCTTCTTAATGTGGCCTTTATGGCACTCCCACTCCGTGGGATCCGCTTCAGGTGTGGTGGTACGCCCAGGGGCGGCTCCGGCCGCGCCAGCCACCTGCGCCCTCTCCCACCTCCGGTCTTCTTGACTCTGTCTTGACACCGGGCTCAGGTGGGAGGAGGAGAGAGTGTGGTAGCTGCAGCGCAAGGCTACTATCACTTAAAACTAATTCACGCGCAAGTCACTGTCCCTGCACCACCTGGTGTGGAACATACGGTGGACCTCGTCGAAATCGACGGTCTTACTGTCACCTTACAGCCGAGGCGGTGCATGTACGTTGACATACGCGTGCATTTAATTAAAGTTGAAGAAGCCTTTGCGATGCATTTTCCACACTCCCTCTCCTTTAGGTCCACCACCTGTGCCCAGTGTCAGACCCCCAGCTAAAAAAACCGGAGATGGGACGGGCACAGGAGGCAGGTGCGGCAAGAGCCGTCCCTAGGTGTGTAGCCACAGTTGTCCCGGATGCTACTGCGTGAGATTGCCATAAAGATTTCACTGTGAAGAAGAAATGGTACCCTGATTGTCAGTTTACCAATCCGCCACTGCACACAAAAACACTGGGCTGCTTACGTGGATCGAATTCTTCTAGCAGTTGGCAACCTTACAAAGCACGACATTTTCATGACATTCATTCACAAATCCTAACACGCTGCTTGCTCAAAATCGCAATAGGCTGTTGGCTGTTGTCTTCGGAAAAACATTTTTTTGTCCAGATAACATAATTTGTTGGGTATGTGTGCTTATTAGCCTACGATATTTCCTATTTTTCACATTCTTACTCCTTAAACCATGTACGTCCCCAGATTAGTTCCAATAATAATTTTTATTAAAGGCCAGTTTACAGGCAACATCAGACAACATATGCAGTGGGAATCAGGCTAGCAAAGGGAAAAACTCATGGAGATAAATCTTTATTAGTTTTTCCTAATTTTATGCTACTCAGGAGAAAAACTGCTGCCCTTTGATCCTGATGCCTTTGCACTTTGGCGACTCCAGTAATTCAGTTCAAGTGTAATTTTATATTTTACGAGAAAACGAACTGAAATTCAGGTCGTTACTAATGGTTTGTCTACCATTACTGTCACTACTAGTGCTTTGCCTTCTCGCATCGTCACCAAAACTATCAATATTACTGAATAAGTAGCAACTACTACCACTACTGCTGCAACTATTCTTAATAGATGGAAGGATAATGCTGACTTTTCTACTAAATAGCTGTTCAAACAGGCGTTTATGCCTCTCGAAGATGGAATGTGTGTCTTTTGGCAGCCAATGTGGTCCATTTCACCTGACGTTTCCTACCTCTTTCATGACATCGGGCTCCATTGAGTGAGGGAAACTAGAGAGTGTGGAAAATGCTGCGCACTCCTTGTATGACTCTGAATTAATTCACGCACACATCAGCAATCTCTTGGTTGATCCGCTAAAAGACACGCCAACTGTTGAGAAATTTTATGGGTTCATTTTGAGAGAGTCTGTCAGCTTTACTTTTTGAAGCATGGGACAATTTCAGTCATACTGAACCACAACTGTCTATTTAGTGATATCGATTTTGAAGAACGCCGCATGATCCAGCTGCTATGCAAACTCTTAGAAAACCTATTTGCATTTTTTTTACAAAATTTAGATAATTGGTTCGTGGTTTTTTACAACAGCATTAAAAAGCATGTTATTGACCATCCTGAGTCTAAGTGAAAGTGCAAATTTTGTTCAATATCATCCAGAAAATAAATATTTTTTAACAGACACACCATTTATAGGTAAGTAGTTCATTTAGTAGAATTGTAATTTGATACCCTGAACTTACAAGAAATACAAAAGCTTGTTCTTGTTTTTTTAAATTTGATAATGGCATTCAAAATGATTGGGAAAAAGTTCATACTAAATATGTAGAAATAGTCTGCCTTGCAATTTTAATGCAGACGACTGGAAAGATGCTCAATCGTCTTCCAGCATCCAGTCTTGGATGAAAAAAACTTACAATTATCCTGCACACGCTTTTCTCATCGACCTAGAGATAATTAGAAGCGCTGGGTAGGGTGCCCTCTGTAGGAATTCACCCAACGAAGGCAGATACGTTAACTGCCTGTGACGACTATGACCTCCAAGAGAATCGGATGAAGGTCTACCTAAAGGCTCCCGACGAGGGGTCACGACAAGCCACTACCTTAGGCCATGTAGACAATGAGATCTACGCTTTGGCCAGTACAGCCAACTTCAATGCATCACTCAATCCTCCAAAAATCTTTGAGAGTCTTCGGTGGGATTTCGGCCACTCAGCAGTGCCATGGGTTGTTTGTGCAGGCTCGAAAAAGTATAAGTAGTGCCCTTCCGAGTTGTTGGACGATTTCTAATGACATCTTCGGCTTGGTAAAACAGACATAACCTGGAGGTTCTTTGTGAAGCTATAAAACGCCGTTTGAAACAGATAGTGGTGTCACCCACCCCGATATTTGACACCAATTTCATCGTTGTCTGCCGAAAACGATTACGATAGTCCTGCATTTGCCCTTCACGAAGTAATTCAAACTGTCTGCCAATCAACACCTTTTCAAACCTGGTGGTATCCTTTGGCACGCATCCAGCACTCACACCGGCACAAGGTACTTTCTTTGTTAATGCCATCGTCAATGAGACACACCTGTGGTATTGGCACCCAGATGACCAAATATCAGTGTAGCCCCCTCCACGTGAAAGGTATCTTTTAACTTTTCCTACGAATGCAAAAGATGGTTCTTATAGCCCAACGTGTTCCTTCCCGACAGTTCGATAGATATCCCGTATTGATGTTAACCCCCGGTTTCCCTCTCAAGGTCGTCATCGGTTGCAGCGAAGCCGATTTTTCCTTTGAACCTTGTCTATGGCTGCCAGATGAGTTCGTCTCTTCTATTCATAAGCTTACTATCTTAGCGATTTTATATACCCAATACGCCGTGTCATGATAAATCTCCGGCCACGTCCTTCCGCCATCAATTTTACCACCACTGATTCATCATTCCTTCGCCTCGCTAAGCCTTGCGTATTCACAACCTTTGTCTCATGCTCTTGGTCCACTAGCTACTGATACCGCCCGCATTGTTTCTTCTGTCAACCTTACACTCTGGTCAGTTCGCTGCAGGAGCCGCGAGAGTCCAAGTAAGGGTCTCTGGAAGAACCTCGTAGCCACAGAATTGTACCAGTTCACTCATTGTCTGCAGGCATCAGAGGACACGGTTTTGGTTCAGAGAATCTTAAGACACATTGCCACTGGTCTGAAGAGACAGCAAGCGGCAATTGCTTGCAGAGACCTTTGTTAGCTTCCTGCCTCAGTAAAATCTCATTCTGCTTAATATTTCTCGCTTGACTTCTGATTTGGGAAACGTTCGTGCTGTCGACCACGCAACTTCGACAGCGCCCCTGTCGTAGCCAGCCAATTATTTCATCCCTCTCGACCTGGGCAAGTGCGAATTTGTTCTGTTCCAGCATGACGTTGTTTGTTGACCACCCCAACCACCTAGGATGGCCCGTACAATGTTGTTCGACCATCTGCAGGTCTTTGTCCTAAATCGCAGTCTAAACCTGACATTGTCAGTTTCGACCGTGCCCAACCGGCTTTTGTTTAGGAGGGTAAACTTTCTTAACAGTACCTACAACACAGTATTTAACCGCAGAGAGTGACGTCATCACCCCCCTGCTTGCGACAATTTACATCGTAGGCGCATCACAGCATCTTTCCATCATGTGCGATGGCCCCAAAGATATGGGGCTAGCTGGCATATCAACATGTTCACTTAGTTTGGCATCCTGGAGAAGTTGTAGCAGCCACTCCAGTGCCCTTATTCCGGCAACCGTTGGGCAGTCGACTGTCGTGGCATGATGCTAACTTGCATGAACTTGGCTAACGTAATACCCCACGTCACGAACGAGGTTAACCTCCTTTTAACGTTATGCCGTATTTTGCGGTAAATCTTTCGTCAATTCCAGTTTCAAAGTCACATTTCCATGCTGCCCATGATTCGAGGTATTTTTTGAGCATGGCTACGGGCTGTCCGAAGCTAAGCGGCTAACCGATGAGGTCAAATTTATTAAAACCATTCTTTAAAAATGTCACAAAACCTTTTCCCGCACAGTTAGAACCTACAGAAAAATGGCACCCCGTGCTTCGAGACGTCCTCGAAAATGCAATAGTTGACGACATATTTACGGCTGACAGTTTTCCTGCCCAGAAAAGTTATTGAAAATTCGACTGTTTCCCTTCCAGCTATCTGGGTTACGACCGGTACCGTCCTTGAAACCACGAATTTGACCTTTGGGATGTAACCGTAACAATCCGACGTTTTCGTCAATCTCATGGTCCTAGACAAGATGGTGTCCGGGTCAGTTTTCTAAAGGCGAATGCGTATAATACTTTCCTATATCTTCTGTTCAAGCTATTTAATCAAGCTCTGGAAAGTAAAATATTTCCCAGTGTATGGAAGGAATCGCACATTCTGTCTATCCCCAAACACTGCCAATCAACACATTGTCTGTAGCTTTGAAAATCTTGGAGACCTTGATCAAAGATAAGATGATGCATCACATAACCTTGAATATTCTACTGAGTGCGGTCCCGCATGTTTTCCTCAAAAGTAGGCCTTGTGCCACCTGTCAGCTCTCTTTCTTCGATCATGTTCAACAGTCTAGTGACAATGCCCTGGCATAATACAAATTATATTTCGATTTAACCAAGGCTTTTTGATCGTAGTGACCATGCTCTACTTCTATTGATACTTTATACTTTCATCATATGTGATGAACATGCTATCCTCTAACTGGGATCTCGCACACGACATGTTAAGATCTTCAGTGTTATATTGAAACCCGCACGTGTGAGGATTGGAGTAATACAGGGTAGTAAGTCGGTCCAATCTTATTTTGCCTTTTTTTCAATGATGAACTAGATTTATTTCAGAACAGTTAGCACTTTATGTATGATTTAAAATTTGCCCATAGATAAAATCCAGCAGTTGCAACATCGTGCACGAACTATGAAAAAACGCTCTTGTGGCCTTTGCCCAGTAATGCTGCACATGGCGATTTTCTCTTTTTTGACACAAATGCTCCTTTATGGTTGTTGGTGCCAACCATCAGCCTCAACTTAAAATAGAGGGTCATGACCTAAATGTTCCTGAAGCTGTTTATTATCTGGGTATATCATAAACTTTCAGGGCATTGCACCTTGATTGTCTCGTAAGCACGCCGAACTTTCAGGTTTCACCACTGAAAGTTAAAAGCTTTCGATATTAGACTCCATCTTTGTAAAATGTACGTCAGGCCTGTCCTGAATACTACTCGTTTCTATTTAGCCTGCTGCGCCGATAACAGAAGGGACCATTTTCACTGTTAAAGCTTTTAAACTGTCGTACATTAAATCCCCTCGACACAGTGAGGTAGCTTGATAAATCTTGGCGCAGCAGGCACCGTAATGTCTTTTTATTTCTTCCACCAGCACACAGAGTTAAGTACCATCAATTTTTGGGTAAACGCCATAGCAATATGGAAAAATTATCCCAAAAATATAAAAATCCGGAAAAACTTATACTTTGTTTTATATAATTATTTCTAGTTTTTCTACATTCAGGATAGCTTCCAGAAATTCTAGGAGCTGACACGGTCGAATCTGCCTTAGGGCTCGACGGAGTTCTTTGCATGTGAATCCAATTCCATGTCTTAACTTGAGGGTGATGGCTCTATCTCAGCAGCCGGCAACCGATACACGGACGCACCACTACATGGCGCAGAGCCCCGGTTCCTTAAAAAGTCAGAAAAACTGTCAACACACTACACTTCTGCTAACCCTTTCCCGTTCCGAAATGCTTCCATCCTAAAGACAGCAGTTTTTCTCCTAAATAACATAAAGTTAGAAAAAGCACTAATAACTATTAATACAAGGTTTAATCACTGCTTACACCTGATTTTCACTTCATTTTTTCCTGATATTACATTAAAACTGTCACTAAATACATTTATTTATTTATTAATCTGATCTGAGTAACGGCTACGGCCATTACATGGGTTATCTACGTACGCTGACCTGTGTGATTTGGCACCAGTGGGCCTTTCGTAGTAAATGTCCCAACCTCAGGTCAGAGGAGTTGATTGTGCTCTTCAGATGGCCAACTTTTGAATTGGCAAACATGACAAGTCTCCCGAGGTCACCAACACAAACTGAAAATAAATCACGCCAAACTTGAAGTGTTGGCCAACTTATTTTTCCCAACGGGTGATTGACGAATGGAACAAACTGCTAGCCTCAGTTGTTCAGGCTGAAAGCGTTGAAATGTTTAAAAGAAGACTTGATGCATTTTTACTTGATGAACATATATTTAGCCGACAGCAATGATCGATATACTAAAACGACTATTGCCATGTAACATTTGCTTGTTTGCTAGCGTCTATCTGTTAATAGGGGTTTCAAAGGCTTTGCCTATCTCCGTTATATTTACTGAATTATATCTGCGAAATATTAAAAAATTACTAAACGTCTGTGTAAGCCAAACGCTGTTCGTCTTCAAAACCACACCTTTCCTTCAACACCACAGAAATATAGCATAAATTAATCCTAGTTTATACCATTGGTTACCGCTGAACTACTACTTCGCCAGCATTTAACACTAAAAAACGTAGTTCTGGCAAGAAAACGCACAGATTCAAGGAGATATTGATCTACGAATGGTTTTTCCATAAGTGACAACTATACCACGAATATGGCATCATGGGAGGCCTGCAGTGAGAAAGAAAGGATTAAAACACTTGAGTGAACGAGAGACTGGAGCATTTGCATGCCTTTGCGGGTAGAAATTTCAAGAACGCACGGAGATAATGCATGACGCCATCTACAGTACTGTCTGTGGATTTATTTGCATATAAACATCAACAGTACTGTGAAACCCCCAACTCAAACGGCAAAGAAACTGCACTCTGTGCATTTAATGTGATAAGACGATTCGTTGACCTAAGTAATAGAGGCTCATCAATAGAACCTTTAGTAACTCTGGAACTCCAGCAGTTTGTTTAAACCGACAGTCGAAGATACCGCGTTCACCTAGCAACCCCTATCTCCACATTGGTTGTTTATTTGTGGGTGGTCTTGTACATTTTTCGTCTTAATGCCTTTTTTGCGAACCAGGGTGTATATAGGGTTAATTTTATCTTCAACAAGGAACTGAATATTTTATGCATATTTAAGGTTATGTCCACTGCCCTCATCAATGACATCAAATTCATTCGGGCTTCAATTAAGAAATATTTCTTGAATCACTTGACACCTTTCAGTACCAGTGTCAAATCAACCGCCTACTAGCCCTTCCGGTGGAAGTTTGTTCTATTAAACTTAATCTAAAACAAGTCAACTTTTCTTCGTACACGTATGCGTAGGGCCGTAGTTTCACGTCTAACTTAGTCACTGTGTCCCTGGTCATATTGCAATGTCTCCATCCAAAACCCTTTCTGCTTTTGTTTGCAGTATCTCTCAGAACTGAACAAATTCGCTCTGTGAAGCTGAAATGCCTGACCTTCATCTAGCTCCTCCATTTGTGTTAGTTACGTGGTCGGATTATACCTTGTGACATTTTGCTTCTTCCTGGCATCCAAATGCTTATAGTATGTCGAGAGAGGTAGCTTTGAAGGTCTATAAACATCTTGACAGTGCAAGTCCTTGTAAACGGTTTGGAAGTTACTTTTAACCTTACTATTCTCTTAGTTCTGAGACGATTAGTCTGTCGTATTACGCGTCTGCGAACGAGGAGTGAACTATTTATATCGAAACTTGCATGAAGTTTTGGATCAAGATCTCTATTGCTTGGCTACTTAATGTAGTCCATCTCACTGCCTTGCTTCATCTGAAATATTTTATGATTAATGAAATTCTGCGGAGCCCCCATGATGGATGTTTTTAGTTCCCCACCCAACGGTGTCCATCTACTCACCATTCTAAGCAGTTTTACTTTATCTGTTTCCTTATTCTTAGACGTCGTAGTCATGGAGAAGTCTTCAAAGGATTTCCTGAGAAGGACAATCGTCTTAAAACTGTTGATGTTCTATCATCAAAAGGGCAATTCTTTCGAGGATTTTTTAACTGAAGCGTGAACTTCTAAAAAGGGAATTTACGAAAAAGGCTGGGATACCCCATCACCGGTTCAGGAAAGCAGTATCCCTGTCGCCCTAACTGGTCGTGATATTTTTGGCCCGAGCGAAAAACGGTACAGGCAAAACTGGGGCCTATTTGTTACCTATATTGGAGAAGATAGGAGCCAAAGGTTGATCATTTTGCAAGCTCTTATCCTTGTTCCCTACTCGTGAACTGGCCCTTCAAACAAGTCAGATAGCTAGGGAAATATCACATTTGGGAATAAACGTAATGGTGACAACTGGTGGAACAAACCTTGTTGAAGATCTTGTACGTCTCAACGGAGCTGTCCACCTACTAATCGCCACACCTGGAAGAACGTTGGATTTTCTCAACCGTTCCATTATCAACATGGAGAAATGCAACACCCTTGTTCTCGATGAAGCTGACAAACTGTTGTCTGCGGGTTTTCATGTACGTTCCTTCGTATCTATTTTAACCCTTTACAGGAAATGATCGATAACGTCATTAAAACTTTACCCGAGGACCGGCAAATAATGCTTTACTCAGCGACATTCCCTGTTTCAGTGCAGTCTTTCACCACGAAGCATCTTAAAAATGCATACGAAATCAATCTAATGGATGAACTGACATTGAAGGGAATCACCCAGTACTACGCTTACGTTCAAGAAAAACATAAGGTAGGTAATTTGGCTTCATTGCCTGTAATTACTCAGGTTCATTGTCTGAATACATTGTTCTCCAAGCTTCAGATCAACCAAGCTATTATTTTCTGCAATACAGCCCAGCGTGTGGAGTTGCTTGCGAAGAAGGTCACCGAGCTGGGATACTCGTGTTACTACATACACGCAAGGATGTCACAACAATATCGAAATCGCGTCTTTCACGATTTTCGTGCAGGTCACTGTCGAAATTTAGTTTGCACAGATCTCTTTACTCGCGGGATTGACATACCTTCAGTCAACGTTGTGATTAATTTTGACTTCCCCAAATACGCTGAAACATATCTTCACAGAATTGGCAGGTCCGCGATTTGGACACCTAGGGATAGCTATAAACCCAATTACATACGATGATTGCTATTCTTTGAAAGTTATTGAAACACAACTGAGAACAGAAATAAAAAGCTATCCCTCGATCAATCGATGAACGACTCTACGTTGCGGAATATCAGAATCCTTCGAAATGGACGAAGAAACCAAGCGTTCTCTTAGCATGGGCCTAGGGCATCCCTGGACAAATCAAAGGAGCAAACCGTTCCTTCTGTTGCCAAGTCGCTGTCAGTTGAAGTCCAAAAATAGGGCTTTAGATGACGTGGTTCGAGCTGCCAGGGCGCATTTTGCCTTCGACCTTTCCCTAAATCGTTATGTGTTTATTATTTTTTCAGTTCATTTTTGCCTTCTTTTTTCTAAAAACTGCGAACGATTTTCCATCTCTTCGTTTGTTTATTACAGTAGTCAATATATATGCATTTTTGCCTCTGTCACAGCTTTTTCGTTAATAAAGTGTTGATCTGACTGTTGCATTATTTCAAAAGTGATTTGATTGGGTGAGTGATTTGATCTGGTCGCTTTCAAAAACATATCCGTAATATGTTCCAGCGGGACTTCTCCCGACTTTTCTCCTTTCTTGAACCGATTTTTTGTTAGTAACAGAAGTACGGGCTGTCCGTTGTGCTTCGAATGAAGTGACGTTACAAGGGCGGCTATCGAGGTATGCACCGATTTTAGGTCACCACCTTTACAATGTTTAAGCTTGTGTAGTGGTGCCACCTTCAAAGTATTTATGCCGATTGGGAACATTTCCGTGTGTATTTTGTGCTTACGACAAGTACATAGGATACCTACCGCGTGGCCATAAATCTATTGCTGGATGAGCACATCTGTGTTAGCTACCTAGAGATGTTTACATCAGTCGTAAACTTCAAAACTATCGGCTTCGTAAATTAACACACCGTAGGTAATTCTAGCAACCATCTTGCATTAGTATGTGCTTGGCACGGTTATTTTCATGCCTGATCGGTCCGGCAGTCAAAATAAGTGGGATCTAGCAACTTAGGTTTTGAAATCTGATGTTTCCGTACGCGGCCTCGAATTTGCTAGTTTTTCTACTCTGAGTATAGGCCGTGCGCTTCTATACTTGCTTTTTAGGCAGAAGGGAGCCTCGGTTATCTTTGCATCTGTCAATGCCTTTCCTAACTACACATTACGGTTGGTTAATTGACGCATGATGCCACTACCAATGTGCCGCCAGCATTTTTATTGGCTTTCCACCCAGTCAGCTTCGGCTTGGCTTAGGACGGAGACACCTTTGGAATGCAGACAAAGAGGTAGCGAAAACCGCTGCGTCCTTTTTTCCAATCTTCTGTTTGCCTCACCCCGGTCAGGATGAATTCACTCTATGATGTAGGATTCTGATCGCCGACTGCGTTTTGACCGCACGATCCTCATAAAATATTTCATTTCGTAACATCCTGCTCTTCTTATAGTGACTTACCAGAAATGTCTCTTTGTTGCATGCTAGTCGTCACAGGACTTGAGGTGCATATGCTAGTTATCGCTGCAGACACTTGATGACTTGCACTCGGACCGGAATATGCGATGAAAGTTCTGTGGCATGAACTGTCTTTTTATTTGAGCCCTCACTGGGTGACGGAATCCGGATCAGTGTAGTGGTTTTGGAAAAAATTGCATTTACTCTGCTCTGTATTGAACACATTTGGTTGCATGTTTGTCTGCGTGACGCGTAGACCGCTGACAACTGACATCATCTAGCAAATCTGTTGAACCGGAGATTCAATGGGCGGATTGGAGTAATTGAGAAGGGCCAACGAGGGCTATGACCGATGCGATCACCATCGCCTTAATCTGATTCGTTGCATGCGTTTGGTCTATGAGTCTAAAACGAAGCATATTCACTGAAACGGCTTCTCGATCCACCGCCCATACTTCAGCACGCAAGAACCGTCAAGAAGGTATAGGTATGACACATTCGGAAGGAGGCTGTGATCTCTGGAACAAGAAATTAATGGGTTTGATGTTTCGGATTCTCACTAAAACCCATCATCGGAGACACAGAGGCTTCCTGTGACTTGCCTGTTCGCTTCTATAAGTAAGAGAGATTATCGCTACTAGATGAGCAATTGCTTCAGACTTCGTGACCTAGTGTCTCCAGCGGATGCGTGGGAGGATCTCAAGCCCATCATCATGCTAAAGGTCACTTTATTTCCTGGCTGGAATAGACCTAAATAAGCGAGGCTGGACGCGATACTAGGTCTTCGAATATACATAAGCCTTCTCAGGCCGAGGAAAGTAAGGTACGTTCACTGTTTGTCTGATGGACTAATTGTGAGTTTGCTCAATAAATACGTGCTTACTGACTCTCTAATGCCCTATTTACGCCAGCCTTCCTTTGCAGGCTTCCGGAATATCCGTTAAAGACCTATGGTCTTTTAATTGCTTGGTTTGCGCGAAGCCCAGGTCTTCTGTTCGTGTAATTGACCTAGCATAAACGTTTGTCAGTGGCTTCATGGACAGATACAATCAGAGGCTACTATGAATTTATTCACTGCTACGATTGTTTGCGACGTCCAGATCGAGGTTTTAGGGCGCCAACTCGTAGCTCTTAAAAATATGTCTAAAAACGACCGTTATACGAGGAGTATGGGTTTAGCTGTAGAGCTCATTCTGAGGAGACGGAAAAATTATTTGCCCAGCTACCAGCATCCGCCTTTGTTCATGCACCCTTCGAAAGGCTCATAATGAAAACTAAGGTTTCACTCCGGGCGTGACCTCGTGTTCTTCGCGGTCTCAGTTCATCATCCATAGAGTATTCTTTGGAAGTGACTGACTCCATTTTCATCCCTTAGCTATGTTGAACTTTAATAAATTCCTAATATCTCGTCTACTGCGGATGACGAACTAACTATCGCGACAGTCGTTCAATATTGATAGCAAACGAATACTAAAGACTGTTCAGAAGTAATGAGCTGTAGTCGTAAATTGTCAAGCTGCTGACTCAAGCTGTTGTTAGACCGAATGAACGGGCTGCATAATTTATCATGCTGATTCTCCTGAATAAAGAGAGTGTATCCTTTCAAGTGCAGCTTTTGTATTTCCAAAGATAATAAGCATAAGTATCTTCGCGCCTCTTTTGCAAGGTGCATGATGAGCTTCGTACAATCGATAAAAGTATACGGAAAATATGTGCACTGCTTACGTAGTTATGCTTTGCGAGACTGGTGACCGGAACGGGTGACCACTTGAAAACCAACATACTGCTGCGCTTGACTGTTATCCTTACGACTATTTTGTGGTAATTATTTTTTTTGAATATCAGAGCCTTTCGGTCAATGTTTTGAGATATAGCATGCATTGTATTTTTAATGTAGACTTCGGCACTTCCCAAGCAGAGTTTAGGCTCATTCAGACGGCCGTAAATCGGGAGCCACGAGGTTGCTTGGTTTTTCTGGCGGATGTTTGTTAATCGGTGTCAAATTTACGTTTGACTTTACCCCCAGAAGCTTGGGAGCGTTTGACGTCCTACTAATTTCTGAGTTGCAGTGTTTAGAAACAGTCCTTCCCCAATGGGTTGATGATTACTGTGGATTCGGACAACTTACAGCTTCTGCTTCCGAACAGGTTTTAAAGCCTTTTTAGAGCGGTCCGTCAAAATTTACCTTGATTTCAACGTAAGAATGTTGACCAGCTAACGCAGTTTGATCATTGTGAGGTCTGAGAGCAATCAATAAATTCACTTTTTAACCTGCTTCCGTCAAAACCATGTTAGCAGATCTTATTTAAGCTTTGGCCCCTCTGGGACCAACGTCTCAATTTTTGCATCTGCAGTGTAAGTTCTCAGTACGCTTGAGCACTCATTTGTCAACACGGGCTTCTTCACTGAGTGACAACAAGTTTTTACTGCAATTGCAATGCTGGTGGAAACAAACTTCAGACCTCCAGGTCTATCGGGAACAGCTGTTTTGTATTGCTTGACAATCCGCAGTCTAGGTGGCTCTCCCGCTCTCCTGTCCCTCTCCTCTACTGCATCCCATGACCTGCATTCTTGCTCCTCTTAATTATTTTATCAAATTTAAGTCATTGTTTGTGATAAAATTTTCTGGGAATTCCAAATTATCGTAGGACTTCCAGGTAGTGTTACTTGTAATTACGGGGTCGTGAGGCAAGTTAAAATAGCATGCTTGCAAGTACCTGAACGTTTCAGCTTCCTCTACAAATCCACCCATCGTGGTCATACATCCATGTGCACTCTGTTCCTCCAAGCTGCAGCCTTTACCGGTAGGGCTACCTAATCTAGTTGATCTGTCCTTGCTATCTTTTCCTTTTCTTTAAACAACCATCTAGGCTGCCCGGCAATGGAGTCCACCGTAAGGGTCACCGATTTAACTGAAGAAATTGGCCTAGAAGCGGAATTTGCGTTAGCCGAACCGTGTTTGAAGTTCCACAGACTTTCCTCTGACTTGCCTCGCATTTGTCAGCAGAGCGAAATAGCCTCATTTGCGGCCCATTCCCGTGTAAGTTTCATATAATTAGATGTCTTTGGGGATATTGATGTGATTGTGACTAATTGTTGAATAGCTGTACACTCAACCATATCAGGACAGGCTGATCTGTCCTATGGTGGTATATATTACGAACGACTGACAATTTACCAGGTTGCAACCCTTAAAAGCCAGCGGTTCAGAAGAAGAAACTACGATCGCTGGAACAAGACATTTAAGACGTTTAAGATTCTCACTCGAACCCATTATCAGAGACAGTTACAGAAAAGTGCCATAGAGGCACAAGGAGCGCATTATTTATATGACGCAGTCACAAGGCAACCGCATATATATACTAGGTAGCAGTATTACTGTTTATCGCTGCATTTGATTTAATTGTGGACAAAAAACTACATCGAAGAAACTGGAAGATTACCCCGAAATCGCATAGTCGAGCATGCGTCAGCAATGAGGAGTAATGTGTCTACCCTCCAGATCTTAGCCAGATGCGTCTTATCCACATCTTCGCGTTTAATGTGGCCGAACTTATCGCAAAAGGGACAACCGCCTGAGCCGCGACCGGCTTGCGTCAGGTTTTTTCCGTCCACAGTCAATCAACAAGTGCAATGACCTTCCACCTCGATATTCTGTGCTACGATTTTGCCTTGCCAATATTATTAACCACGGGGAAGCATCCGGGTGATCAGTAGTCATGGTGACAATGAGCCAAATGGCCGAATAATTGTCACACCAAGAATCGACAACGGTGATCAGATCATGGCCATTAACTACGCGGGTACGGACTGGCATGCCATCGTCGCTTCAGCTATGACCCTCAGTGATGAACCCGAGTGTTTCCAATTATCGTAGACATGGGGTCACCTGCCGGCTGCATCCTATAGAGTATTACCCCTTTCTGTGACTGTCTCTGATGCTGAGTTCGAGTGAGAATCCGAAACGTAAGCCCAATAAAATTCGTGTTCTAACGCTCGCACCCTCTTCCTCTAAACTTCCTCCCGGAACTCCTCTGTTCGCATTTGTCGGCAAAGTAAGCGATGCCGCATGATGACGAGAGTGCTTGAACTACATCCGTTTTGGGCTTTTTGTACCTTCTTCCACAATTCACACTTTCAACGAACATCGTTAACCTGATGGAACCTGACGCGCATACACACAAAGTTCTGCTTTTAACCCACCGAAGAGTCTGCAGCAGCATAAAACCGAGGTCCCAACAGTTTCGGAGTGTGACCAGTTGAAGAGGAGATCTTGCGACCTGCAACCGATTATATATGCGTTCCTATCGCTGTCTGCCTGCCTTTAATAATTAAAACCGTCGGTTATCCTTCCTATCTAGCAATACCTTATAATAAGCTGCTCCTATGCCTGTCAAGCAAATATGAAGAGGACAAAGAATGTTGCAGAGTTCTGGAGCACTTTAGATGCCCTTTGATAAAACTATTACTCTGACTGAATCGTCCTCTTTCGTGGCCATAGAGTTCCATAATATCGGTGTTTTTCGGACGCCTTTTCTCTCTTATTTTGCTTCTAATCGGAAGTCCCGGGTCTAAATGTAGGGAGAGCCCCGTCAGTCTTTGCTTGTTTGTATCAACCTCCTTCAGTACGTTTTTATTGCTTTCAGTTGCTTGCCATCGGTTTCAAAGATGGCAGTATACGCATTTTCGATCACTTGGGCAATGCAGTTCAAAATGGCTACTACAAGAAGGTGAGTGTCCCTATAGGCTTCACCCTTGTTATAACTGTTCGCTCATAATCTTATGCACTCCTTCCTCTAGCCAGGCTACAGCTAATGTCAATTAAAAGCTAAATTTCCTTAGCATTTAGGCGGAAAGATTGCCTACCCATCCTTGTGTGCCATTTACACGTCCTGAGAAAAATGCAGGGCCCCCAATTCCTTTATCGGTGCTATCAACTGCACGAATTTAAAGCAGTTCTCCTCACACTTCAATACTTCTTAGGCACTGCTATATATTTTTTGAACTGTCGGCTTGCTTGTCAACTGCCATCCCTACGACACTTGGGGCAATTAACTTATTACAAGAGCTTTTACAGATGTCCGTGAAAATTTCCAGAACTCTATCCTTTGAAAGCAAAGAATAGTAGGCCGCTTTATGTTTATACTTCCTTGTTTAAGCATTTTACATAACAGAGGACTGTTTTTTTCAGCACTTTACACCCGTGAACTGCCTGACAGTGTCGGATGATGGCAATTATATTATGAGTTGTGGCGACGACGGCTTTGTGAGTGCCCCTATATAGTATCTTCTTTTCGAAAGAAAACACACCTTCTAAAACCACATGAACGTTGACAAGAAAATGCATGTTATAAACTTTTTACTATGTAAGTGTCATTAACCAACTTTTTCTGAATAGTGGTTTGCCCCTTCAGCTGCTTTATATCTAGTGCGAAGAAGGGATGTCATTTTTTCTTGCTGTAGGGAAAGTGTTAAGAGTTTACCTTTGACAAATAGGGACATGCTTATTATTCCGAAGTTATTCTGTGGTGACAAATAAGAAATTACATTTTTTGACGTAGTTGTAAGACTCGGCGGTCTCGGTGAGATTCG
Source organism: Schistocephalus solidus (assembly GCA_017591395.1). Classification (NCBI taxonomy): domain Eukaryota; kingdom Metazoa; phylum Platyhelminthes; class Cestoda; order Diphyllobothriidea; family Diphyllobothriidae; genus Schistocephalus; species Schistocephalus solidus. The sequence continues at coordinate 42,290 of WEDG01002554.1, forward strand.
AACCCGCGACAGCATGAAGAAAGCTTCAGTACAGCCAACTCTCTAACCACCTGAGCCCATCGGTTAGAGTCGTGACTTTAATCACTTTTGGGCCAGGTTACCTGTCCAGCCTATTGCAATGTATAGAATCCTCCATTTCTGATAGAAAATGCTTATTGCTGGCTGTACTGAAGCCTTCCCCCTGCTGTCATGCGTTTGAATCTCATCGAGACCGCCGAGTTTTTCACAACTGGGTCAAATGAATTAGCAAAACCTACCAAAATACCCTATTAACTTCAATTTCCTCCATGCTTATCAGGATGGGCTCCTGAACCCAATGGTATCAAAAATATTTCGTAGTATGGGATGACTGGTGCTGTATGTTTGACCACTACGAGTTTATGCACGACGGCTCTGTAAACATGTAAATTGCACACTTCCCCATTCATCCAACGAATGAAAGTAAATAACCACCGGCATTATAATAATTTTATTTCAGTGCAATGATAAAGGCCTCTTTTTAGAAGGTTAATTATTAGTTTACGTTGTTTGTCTTTTTATATCCTCTCGAGGCTATTATTTACGATTTGAGTGATCCTGGCAAAAGTGAATGTGTCAATTTGCGGCGCGTAACCAAATGTGTCGCGCTGTCCCCGGCCTATGGAAATGTGCGGAAGTTTGTGACGGCCGACAGTAAGGTAAGTCCCTAATGCACCCATACAAACTTATTGGTAACCCCACTCTCCTCTTCCGTAATTCAAAGACTTAGTTCGGTTAGTCCATTCAATCACGCACTACTAGTTGAGTCTTGCTTCGTTTGGTGATTTGGTAGACTGAGGCAACTAGAACACCTTGTTAATACAAAATCTCGTAAGTAGCGAGCTCGCACAACCCGAAGACGTCTGCTGTGAGGCGAAGTGGAGCCGCAGATCTCCTGAATTGGCGCTGGGTGTTCAATCTAAGCTTTTGCGGTCACCTGTCAACTGAGCAGATGGATTGTTTATCCGCCTTTCTTCTTACCATCGAGGCACTCCTTTTTCAAACTGAGTGATAACTCCACGGAGCTTGTAAAGCAAACCTAATATGTGCTAATGATCCTACATATCTTTAGACTGAAAGATGAATTACGTTTCCTGGTGCTGCCTTCGATAATATTTGTTGTTTGTTTTTAAAGTAGAGGACAAAAAAGTAGCATGCTCGTATTTTGCTCTTGTCAAAATGTGCAGTACTCGACAGTTTAGACAACAAACCAGGTTGTGGGGAGAAATGTACAAAGGACAAAAAACTTTAACAAACAGTAGGCAGTTTCAAGATTGTGAAGTACTTGTATCAGAACTGAGACTTATATTGCCCTGCATAATTATGACAAGTAGAGGCTCAATAAGAAGTACAATTTAGTCTACGTCTTGGTAAATTAATGCACCCTTCGGCCGCTATTTGAGTATGTACGCGTCATCAAATGGAATCCGGTTTACACACTGGCCAACGGAAGACGAGAACAACATGAACCACGAACGTGCGACAGTTGGCTTAAGATATGCCTTTCTTTTTTAGTAGAAAATTGGGTAAGGATTGCTTATATGGCTTCTTAAAAAGGCCATAGGAATAGGAATTCCTCGCCCAAGTAACTAACTTAAAACGTAAATCCCAACTTAGGCTCAACCCTAATCACAAGGGTAATACTATTTTCCGTGGTATCTGGTCCCAAAACACCTGCATTACGCGCAGTTCCTGTTCTCCTATCCTATTTAGGAGGCCATATAAGCCGTATTTACCGAAAATTGTTTCTTTTAGTGGCATAAACGTCAGCAAATCCAACTAGCTATCCGATCGTCCGAAAATCCGAATAGGTTCTGGTTCGCTGCACAGTATTTGTTCATACCGGTTTCTTGGAACAATCACTTTCTCCAGTTCGTTGGATGCCTCCATTGCCGTCTTCTATCCTGTGTCGGGCACGACGTTTGAAACCGCATTGGATGATCGACAGTATTTGTCATGCTTTAGTAGCGCTCTTGCTTGTGACATTTTTAGGGAAAACTGATTTGCAAGTTCGATGTTCAACCCCATTCCCATGCATTGCTTCAGCGTAGACCGCGAGTGCCTATTCGTTGGACCCGAGAGCCTGCCTTTTTTGAAACTAGCTCCCGATGAATGCCCACTAATATCCAATGCCATCTTACGGAGTAACTTACAGTTAGACCAACAGGGAGACACCCTCTTCATGGGGGTTTTGTCTTACTGTCATACTGTGATAGAATGCAACTCTAACGATATCAGGGGGTAAAGAAGTAGCTGATACAGAGTTTAAGTTCCTCCTCTCTGTTTCGTGGAAAAGGAGCTGCCTGTTCAGTGTCATCGGTTTCTAAAATTTCTCCCACACTGTTTGATAGGTGGCTGGTAAAATATCAAGTAGATAAGGTTTTAACTCTGAAGGCTAACTTAACTGGGGTCTACGTCATATATAATCGTTTTTCAACCGCGCATGACATAGAATATGCTCCAGCTAACTCTCGTCGTCGAGAAAGTTACACTAACCAGTTGCATGGTAGCTTACAACATTGCCATCCTCATGCCTACCTACTAAGCATTCAAGGTGATTTCAGGCTCTCATTGTGAGGGGAAAAGTGTGGACGTAAAAGGACATTTTAAATGACGCTTTTATCGTCATAACTCACGACAGTTCAACGGCAAAATCGAATGAACAGCAGATAAAATAAAATATTCCCGTCGTTCGCCGGTACTTCAACCTTTAAATCATCTCCTCAACGCTGGTCAGTATCGCGATGAGTGTTAACTAATGGAGCTGGACGCGAGTATAGGTGATGCACGACTGTTAATGGTCCGAGTAATACCCCGTTCAACGAGTTTCTGGAGAAATAATGGAGTCGCAATTTCCCCAGTCTCTTCTATGAATCGTTCCGTTCTTTTCAACCTCCCATTGGTTTGGTTACCTGTCCTGCATTCACTGGACGCAGTGCATCGGATATGCAAGGTCTTCGCCTCTGCACAGACCACAGCAACTTTCTTGCCATCCGTTGAAGAAGCTCCTCATCCTCGACACACAGGAACCAAACCTAAGCGCTCACAGCCCCCACCGTTTCATCGCTTGCTCAATTGCTAACCTGTTCACTTCGGTAGGTTCCTGGTGGGGAACTGTGGCCCCTAGCCCCATCCCTACCTTTCCCGTCTCTACGACACATGATGAGTCATGTAATCATCGGGTGGATGTCGCAGTCGCAAGATCGGCCCATTTACCTACCGATTTTGCGCTTCTGGTGGTTGCGTAAGCTCTCATGAGAACTCAGACCTGACACCCTGCCTCGAATGCCCTCAGCTGGCGGCCAATGCGCATTGTGTTCTACGATCGTGCGTTAGCCCTCTGCGCAAAATAAACAGCAACATTTTCTGCTTCCCTGTCTCTTCCCTTCCCTGCTTCGGATTGTGGCTGCTAGGCTACTTCCACTGCCATAGGTGCTACAAATGAGCGACCCAAAATTCTTCTGGAAGTGAAACAAGTGTTTTCACTCGTTCTGTTTACAATACCTGCCGTCCGCCTGGAACGCGGTGTGAACATAAGCATCTAATGACAGACGTCTTCACCGGCTACAGTAGCTGCGAGCGTAAAAATTTGGACAAGCCATCAAGCGAAGGTCACTGATAGCGTGTAAAACGACTATATCCAGGTGGTGCTTAGTATTTCTGCCCCGTATTCACCCCATGACATTTTCTGGTATCACCGGCAGTTTGAATATGCAGCTCAGTGGTGTCTTCGGTGTTGTGTCTCTCGTATGCCACTTCAGGACGTCGGAAAACGACCCTGTCCGGGCGCAGTGCTGACTCTGCTCTGGACGCTACCTATCTCCATCTGGTCTGAATCCGAGTCTTGTGTGGCTAGACGCTGACCATATGTTACAACGATAGTTTTATCAGGGGTCACCATTTTGTGTGAAAATCGGGTGTATTGTGTGGCACACGCAGGCGGGCTGCTTAGCACTTTCAGCCACTGAGCCCGATCTTGCCTCTGGTCTTCTTGACTCCGTCATGACACTGGTTCCAGGAGGATAAGGGCAGAGCGAGTGCAGTGGATACATTGCAAGTCTTATTAGTATAACCTAACTCACTCACAACTCACCGTCCCTTTAAGGGGGCACACGGTGGAAAACATTGGAAACAATGGGTGAACTGTCATTGTTAGTAGCTTTAAGACACGGTACTGCCTTGTTTGCATGCTCTGGCGATTGATAGAACCTCATTGATATCAGCAACTGAGTTCATTAGGAACTTGGTACTGCTGTTCAGTCCCTGAAATTTATACCCAACTATGCAATTAGCGTTCCCAGCAATGGTCACTTCTTATGCTGCGCTTGTACTTTTCCCGTTGCCTGAAGAGCGAACTTCAGAGTACAAGTTTCTAGTCACTTGATTGCTACCCCAAACTTTTAGTGATGCTTGCCAATGCCACTTATAACTGAAGTCTGGTTAACTCTACTGGTGTTGTTGTCTTTGATATTGTTCCTCCTGAACACTTACTTAAACGAGCATCTGTTCCAATCAGTCCATGCACTGGTTGCCAATGTGGTGGGTAGGGTACGACTCAACTATCTGTAAAGCCACAATTTTTGCGGCAAGTGAAATCAGTTTTTCAAAGGTTCCTTCTGAGACTTTTAACACCGTTGAGACGTCTAGAGTTTGATGTTGTAAGGGGTGTTTACGGAGGCTGAAAACACCGAAATCGCATTCACAGCCAAGCTACGCATTCGCCTCAACAATTGGATGGTTATCGGTCACGAAGTTCTTCCCCGTGGAAAGATGGCATTGGCGAAGCTCCTACGTCATGACGACGCGCTTTACAAGAACCTTCCTCTTCTTTTCCTGTGAAAAGTTTTCGAGACGATAGATCATTCAGTTCTTCCGCATATGCTTCAGTCAAACAGCGCTGCAGATAATGTGAATGTGTTTCTCTCAGGTGATATTGTGTGTCTCAAATCGGAATTCGCAGCGAGTGATCCAACATTCTACGTCTCGTGGCTTGAGTTTAGACGTGGCCTTTGGATGGGTGGAGTGCTGACAATTCGTTGACTTTGATTGTTCATACGACGTTATAAAATTGGAGCCACCTATGTATGCCAAAACTCTTTGCATTAACACGTCCTCTGAACTAACAGGAGAAAAAACGTCGGCTGCAAAAACAAACTTCACTACTGGGCCATTCAACGCAGTCGGTAGTTGTCGGCGGGCCGTGAAGTTTAAGCAAGTCAGCCAGCGAACACGTGATTCAGGCGCTTGTGATCTGTGTTTACTCGGACGAGCACTACTCGGATTTCGTACATCGATTATCGATTTTCATGCCTTTCGGATTTGCCCGGTCATGCTCACAATTCACGCTCGCCATGCGCGAATGATGATAAATTGATATCAGCGGCGTGGCTGTTTGCCATAAGAGCAATCATGCCGCCTACATGCTGATAACAAATACTTCGAACGTCGCTCTCTATGCCGTCCTCTAACGAACTGCTTTCAGGGTTACTGACGTTCGGTCGATTACGTATCGAATGCCGATGGCGAAACCCACGTGGTTGCCATGAGCTAGATATGCATGTCTACCGTATCTCTTCGGCTTCAAGGCAATAATCATCATTCAATAAAGTATCCATGCGATTCAACTCTTTTACACCAAGAATTCATTCGTCCTTCTCCAAGACAAACTTGCTCTATCCGATACTAAAACCAGCATTAACAATGCCCCTACTGGGATGAGGCGCCCATTTTTCTTCAACTATATGACGAGATGTCTTTACCATTCATCACGATCTGCCTCTTCCGCCTGTCCCGGGGACGGTGAATCCCAGCACTCGACGATTCGATATGAAAATCTCTTTCGAACACGCATCATACTGTATCCCTGATAGGCACTTTCACCACACCTGACCCTATTTTAAGTCATGTACATCTAGGCTTGCTAAGTATGTTCCCACTTTCACATGATTACATTCGTGTATCGACATGTACTGGCCGATTCACTGGGTGGCCTGTTACTTTGCCAATTCCGTACATTTCTGCCGAGACCGGGCACATATTTTCCGACACTGCATATATTAGGAGTGCCAAGTATTGTGGCGACTGATCGTGGCTCTCAATTCGAGTCTTCTTTGTTTCAAGACCTTACCTTCAATTTTAGGAACAAGGGTGTCAGGAAGATAGCAGTTCAGTGGGCTGATCTAACCCTTTTCCTGCCAGTAATAGACGGCTTTACCAGCTGAAGTTGATTGCAGATGATGACCTGAAAACTCACCCCCTTGTTAGTCTTCTGCCCCACATGAAAGCAGATGTTGTTTTCACAGCTACCGCACTTATTTTATGCCTCCCTGGTTGTTGGTTGATACAAAGGAACTGCCAAGTGTCCTTGATGAAGGCGGTTATATGGGTCGACCTCACTGTGTGATGTGTCAACACCCTGTTCCTTTAGCCTTCCAGCTTTGGATAACCGCGATTATGTGATATTACACCATGACGCTGTCTGTCGGCCTCTGTAACCTCCATACAGCGACTCACATAGAGTTCTCTGTCAAACGGAATAAGGATATCGAGCTGAATAACTAGACACACTATCAACCATGGCCTTGCCAAGCCTGTTTATGTGGAAGGACTTCAGCCCCTCTTGACTGTCGGTTACTGCTTGGGGTAGTGAGCTCTACCATGCCTAAAGGACGCCGAAGAACGATCCGACGCACACTAATCGACACGTTCCTCGGTCAGATCTACTTGTTGTGGGTTAGCGTGCCAAAGCTATCACAGCGTTCGGCGCCTGTGGGGATGTGTAGGCCCCAGGTCACTTATCGGTCTAACTGACAGGCATGCAGTTATGCTGCCACAGCTGCCTAATTCAATAATGCGTACGCGCTTGTATTGAGGCGAATGAAGGCAATCGATAAGTCAGTTTCTCAATAAATTTGCGTTTGAATTTTGACCCACAAAATACTGCGGATGTACGTGCACACCTGCGCAGGCGTGCTAGTCCACATTCCACGCCCCCTGTTAGTCCACCCAGCTTGTACCTAACACGATTTTCGTTGGCCTTCTCCGACTCCTGGGGTTCTGCTAGACGTGATTTAATTTTGAGTGGCAGTAATTCGTCGTCCGCTTCGACCACTGTATCTTTTTCAAATAGTTGTATAAAAATTTGCGTACAGACGAAACCGCATAACTTTTCGGGTGGGCGATTTTTATCGCCAGGATTTTTGGCTTTGTCGTCGCATGTTCTCGGTGCCCAGAAGTCGACAAGTCACAGTTTCGTGAATTTTTGTCTGCCTTTTTTAATGGCAGACTATCATCTCCATGGGAATGTTCAACGCCCTCCGAAAGGGCTTCGTTGCTGATGCTCATACCAAAACGAGAAACAGTTTGATTCATCCAGCGTGTTATTCGGGCTGCGCAAATCCTTGATTCATGCTCTGCATGCACATGGCACGCTTTGAACAGACGCTTTAAACCAGACTAGCCACTGCGCTTTATTTCATCCCCAGTCGATCCGGAGACTCAAAAAGGGAGAAAGAGTGACGCCAGTACTGGGGTACCTTTTTTCATAGCGACTCACTTTGGTTTGGCCTTTAAACTGCCTCTCACTGTTGTGATATCGGAGCCCCCCTTTAATTGAAACGAAATACATGTGGATTTGGTGACCGGGTTATACATGGCACGCGTTGAAGAGGCGCCTAGTTTTTTCCGCCATTATGCCTGCGTCCATCCCCGGTCGCCTTGACTTTTTCTTGCCATTTGAAGACGGTGGTTATGAAAAGAGCTGGATGAGGAAAGTGCAGCAGAGTCTGCTTCACCGCAGATAAATTCTTACGAAATTCACCTTCGCGCTCACCTTGTGGGGTCGAGGTGGATATCGTCGCTTGTGATGGACCAACTATCGGTTTGGCTACAGGTGCTCCCCACTATGACAGTTTGACCGCTGATTCCAACTGGGGTCCACCGTGTGCGCCACACGGGTGTTGGAACGATGAATGATGCGTGGATTAAATTATAGCGGTAGTATACTTGCGCTGCAGCTACTGCACTCTCTCATCAGCTGCGCACCTGGGTCCGGTGTCATGACCAAGTCAAGAAAACCGGAGGTGGGAAACAGCGCAAGTGGCTAGCTCGGTTGGAGCCACCCTAAACGTGCCACCACACCTGTCTAAGATCCCACAGTGTAGGAGTACCATAGAGGCCAGATTAAGAAGGAACCTATGCAATCTGACCCAGTCCACCATTCGGCCACTCCTTACAAACACACAGTGTACTGACCGTGTGGTTCGAGTTATCCCGTCATTTGGCACCTTTCCAAGCCACGACTTTTAGCGCACCGTGATAGTTCCAAGCACATCAGAGGGGAATGGGTACAGTGGCTGACAGAACGGGTGACCTCGCCTGCGTGTGCCACATCCACAACCTGGCCCCCCAAACACAAGCATTAGGATTTCACACAAAGGTGTAAGCGGCTCGGATCTCACATGTGTGAGAGTGCCAGCGGTCACAGTACGAAGGAGCCATTGCAGATTGCCTCTCAGTTCACCAATCAGCTATTCCACACGAACACGCACCGGGATAACTGCGAAATCGGAGTTCAATCGTCAGTTGACAACCTTTCAAACTGCGGCGCTTAACGCACCGTGATAGTTTCAGGCTTGAATCACATATGTCGCAGATGCTCCCTACTATAGGGTCACCTTGAAATACAAACAGTGGCCGCTTTCCGATGGACACGTTGAATTTGTGACGACATTTGTACAGATTTGATGGGCCACCTGCTTTTTTCACTTGAAGTATTTGGTCTACGTTTTTGTGCACGTAATTTGAACGTCAAATAAGTTTAACCAACCCGATAGTGCAAAGAAGTTTGAGTGAAGGATGTGGCAGCTATGTCAAGAGTATTCGGGATTATTTTAATAATGGGAAAGAAATAGCGTTTATTAATATTTGATCTACTACAGCAGTTGTTTTTCCAAAAAAAGCCTTCAAACTTGTTACAACATTTTAGCAAATAGACCTAACACTCATTTCTGTTTCAATAGCTTGTCCTCTACTCCAAAGGAGTTCTGACGCGGTTCAAGACCGAGGAACTCTACTTCTCTCCCGGAGTGATAAGGAATCTTAAATGGCGTCGATCAATTCTCATTTGGTCTGATGATCAAGTACGCATTGTTACTTTTTGCGTATAACTATTTGCGCTTGCCCAACAAATCCTTACTGATTGAAATGTGGGTAGGCGGTGTCCTCCTTGAGCGTGTTATTTCTTGCCTCAAGCAATGGTATGGAACAAATGAGCACTCTGATTATTCCTTCGATTCATTTCTTTCCTACTTTGAACTGGAATTTAATAATTCTGGCAGTTGCTCTTCTGGCTATATACAGTATATTTGCTATCTCGTGAAATATCAACCGAAATTCTGAAATTAGTTTTCATTTTGAAAAGACTACTTAAGTAGGGTTGTAACGCTAATTATTTTTCAACCCAATCCGTAGGTATTTCAGTTACCTCAGGATGCCGCATTTTGAACGGGCTTCTTTTCGGTGGCCTACAAAAACTAGACTTAAAAATGACTACTTAAGTAGTATTACTTGTTCTCATTGATTTTTAATGTCCTTAAAACATGACAGTTCGACCGTCGATTTCGACGAGGTCCACCGTATGCTCCACACCAGGTGTTGCAGGGACGGTGACTTGCGCGTGAATTAGTTTTAATTGATAGTAGCCTTGTACTGCAGTTACCGCACTCTCTCCTCCTCCCCCAACTGAGCCCGGTGTCAAGACAGTGTCGAGAAGACTGGAGATGGGAGAGGGCGCAGGCTGCTGGCGCGGCCGGAGCCGCCCCTGGGTGTACCACCACACCTTACTCGGATGCCACGGAGTGGGAGGGCCATAAAGGCCACATTAAGAAAGAGCCCTTGCAGCCTGACTCTCAGTCCGCCAGTCAGCCACTACACACAAAACACACATTGGGCTGACCACGCGGTCCGAGTTATCCCGCCAGTTGGCAACCTTCCAAGCCACGGCTTTTAGCGCACCGTGATAGTTTCAAGCGTGTCAGATTGTTTTTATTGAGAAAAATGCGCTGAGCTGTTGACCTCACTCTCTCCCCTACCCCCACAATCAGACCACCATCCTAACCAGTCAGTTGTCAGAGGTGGGAGTGGGCGCATTGGTTGACGGGTTGGCGTACCCGTCTTCGCGCGCCACAGCACGACCTGGCCCCCATAACGCACACACCAGGATTTACTTACTCAGGGGATATGGAGGAGCCATCGCCATCTGACTCCCAGTCCACTGGTCAGCCACTTGACACACACAGCACATACACTGGGCCGACGGCGTGGTCTGATGTAAGCGTCAGATTGGCAGCCTTCCAAGCCACAGTTTCTAGAAAACCGTGATTTTGTCAGGTTCATTATGATGATTGTGAGAGTGTGGTCTATATATTAGTGTAGATGGTGTGCACTGATGTGGCTTAGCCTCCGATGGTTTACCACAGGTTGTCGTGGCGGTGCATGTGACCGAATAGGTCCATGCGATGAGTGAATGCGTGAGGACAGTGGAGGCAACGATCTCTGCTGTGTGTTGGTACTGTAGGCACTGGTTCACCAGTCTCTGTACGAATGGATTCGCAAGTGACCGACCAGGTTGATGCGTGAGGTGAATGTGCCGTTGCATTGAGGACAGTTTAGGAGAGAGCCCCAATCGCTGATGGTGGCGGTGGTAGTAAAGGCGAAGTTGGTGGTGATTACGGTGATGGGGGTAACAGGCGATGAGTATTCGGATGTGGTCTCTATGATGATGGGAGTAATGGAATTGATGCCAGGAGTGAGGGTGGGGGAGTCTAAAGGAGAGTTGGCAGAATTTGACGTAGAAGTTCGAATTGTCAGAGTGTTGATGCATTGCGTCCGAAGATGTCCAACCAGGCCAATTCGCGCGCGGAAGATGCGTTGACAGCGTGGGCATGTTAGCAGGGCCTTGGCATCCACGGTGTTGGTCCGGGGCGCTGGTGACTTTCGTGCCGCTATTTTGGCCTTGGCGGTGGCGATCCGGTTGGTCTCATAGATTGCTGAACCAGTCTTTACGGATCTTCTCTATGCCGGTCTATCCTAGGCGAGGACCTCCCAGGTCGCCGGGTTGATTTGCTGTTGCTTCAGCGATTTCTTCAAAGTGTCCTTGTAGCGTCGTTTTTGACCTCTCTGTCAGCGAGCACCCGTAGCGACATCTTCGTCGAAAAGTGGCTGCTACGTCGTAGTTGAACTTGTCTCAGCATGGTGTGGATGCTGAGGATTCCGGTCCGCTCTAGGACTTCCTTGTCCGGGATCCTGTCTTGCCATCTCAACTTCAGTATTCTGCAGAGGCAGTTGAGATGAAAGTGAATCAGCTTCCTGGCTTGGTTCGAGTAGACGGTCCAGGTTTCCGCTCGTTAAAGGAGTGTCGTCAAGACGACGGCCTTGTACATCTTCAGTTTGGTGTTCAGGTGAATACCGTGGCGATTCCACATGGAGGCCTGCAGCCGGACGAAGGCCTGACTAGCTTTGGAGATCAGTTGGGCAACCTCGTCATCGATTCTCGTGTTGCTCGACATCGTGCTTCCTATATAAGCGAAGGTTTCCACGTTTTTGAGTTGAGCACCGTTGACATTGATTTGAGGAGCATTGTATTCCGTGCTGGGTGGCGGCTGGTGCATGACAACCGTTTTGGCTGTACTGATTGTTAATCCGAAATCGGCGCAGCCTTCGGCGAAGAGGTCCATGCTCCTTTGCATGTCCTCCTCCGTCACGGTGTTAAGGGCGCAGTCGTCCGCGAAGAGCAAGTCATGGACTGTAGTCGTAGACACGCGCGTTGGAGCCTGCATACGCCGACTGTTGAGAAGGTGCCCGTCAGTTCTGTAGGAAATGCGGATACCAGGCTGCTCATCACGGTAGGCGTCCATCAGCATAGCTGAGAACATGAGACTGAAGAGGGTGGGGGCCAGTACGCAGCCCTGCTTCACTCCGTTGGTCACTGCGAATGCTTCGGATACCGTCCCGTTGTCAGTGACGCGCGCCGTCATCCCGTCATGAAGCTGACGCACCATGTGCGTGAACCGCTCTGGACAGCCGAATTTCTGCATGACTTTCCACAGTCCGTCACGATTCACCGTGTCAAAGGCTTTCGTTAGATCCACGAAGGTAGTGTATAGTTGAGTTCGCATCTCCTGACACTTCTCTTGTAGCTGGCAGGCGGCAAAGATCATATCGGTTGTTCCGCGGTGTCGGCGGAAGCCACATTGGCTTTCCGGGAGCAGGCCCTGCTCTAGGTGACCGTTAAGACGATTGAGAAGGATACGGGCGAAGATCTTCCCGGCGATGTTGAGCAACGAGATGCCTCTGTGATTATCACAGAGTTGCCGGTTCCCCTTCCGTTTGTAGAGATGGACGATGGTCGCGTCTTTGAAATCCTGAGGAACTTGTCCTTGGCGCCACATCTCCTGGAAGAGTGTTGTGAGTTATGCCATCAGCCGGGGCCCATCGTGCTTGTAGACTTCCGGTGGGATTGCATCCGCTCCCGGTGCTTTACCGCGGGTAATCTGCTGCACGGCCCGGATGGTTTCTGGTAGGGAAGGCGGCAGATCCAGGTCATTGTTCGTGTCCACTTGAGGGAGCCGGTCAATGGCAGCATCGGTGATGGCTGATGAGCAATTAAGGACACTTCTGAAGTGCTCGGCCCAGCGCTTCAGAATTTGCGATTTCTCTGTCAGCAGTGTTGTGCCGTCAGAGCTGAGCAGCGGTGCGGACCCCTTGATACACGGGCCGTAGATGGCCTTGATGGCTTTGAAAAAGTTTTTCATTTCATTGCGGTCCGCATAACCCTGGATTTCCTCCATACACCCCATACACCCCCCTTAAAACATACATACGTACATACAGGAAAAAATTCTTTCTTGTACCCATTTGATAGAAAATCACTTTTTCTTCTTCAAATTTCATCTTTGAAGAAAAAGTTATCTTTAAAAAACCTGTGATCGCTTAATAATTTCGAACCAGACCTGCCGTTACACGTGTGGTTAGGATTTGCAACCTTCATGCCGTATCCATTTTCTAAAGAAAATCACGTTTCTTTACGCTTTTAGGAAGATGTCATATAGTGCTTATAGCATTTCGCAATGGATGAGGCTCATGTTTACTTTAAAAGCAGCATTAATAAATGAACAGATACGAGGCTTTATGAATAAACATTTCACGGTCTTAAAAACATTCTAATTATAATTTTTTTAAAACCGTAAGATACCAATTTCCTCAGCTGTAAACTTTGAAGATCTAATTTAATACCAACTGAGTACAAGAAAGATGTTTATGCATATTTTATGTAAAATATATTTAAATTTAGAAGGCATTTGAAATCAATGATAAAAATGCATGCTAATTAAGTAAGTTATCATTTTTAAGGGTGTTCTTTTGGATACGGCCGCAAGCAATCTCATTCCAAGGCCAACTTTTTGATCTGAATGAAAAATCTTCGGATTAGGCTGCACCATATTAAGTTTTACAGCCCTACTCAAAAAACCCTTTCAAAACGAAAACACATTTCATATTTTTGGTTGACATTTCATGAGACAGCAAATCTACTGTAATTGCTTTACTCTTAGAAATCCCTTGCTGACACTGCTATAGGCCGGATCACTTCAATTAAGCCTGTCGTGTCGTGGCTGAATATTACATACAATGCAATTAGTTAGGTCCAGTTTCTCACTCTCAGAAAGCTCCACAAAAACGAATTAATCTTTTAAATTACTCTTTGTGCACCTATTGCCATTTTTTATTTCTGTGCTATAGGCCGTGCGTGTGTATGACCTTCGAAAGCGTTGTTTAATCAATTACATCCCTCTCGTCAAAGATGACCAGGAGTAAGTACAAATTTTACCAAATTTCACGCTTTTTTACAGTTTACTGGTCTACAGATATTTATTTTTGAGTATTATTCTTTTATCGACCATTGCTGTCTAAAGGACACTCTTAATTGGCCATACAAGATGCTTTGGCTCTTGGTTGGAAAGCTGAGTGGGATTTTTGCAAATTTGGGTTCTGTAATCGATGCTATTGTATCTAAATATTTCTCAACAGTCGCGGACACCAAACCTGCTTTCGTTTTTCGAATAACGTACGGCCAACCGGATAGCACGAACTGCGGATAAGGTTGTTTGAATAAAACTCACCATGCTCGCGATCATTTGCTATGCAAATTTTCTAATAAAACACCGTCCAATTTAATAGAATAACTGCTTAGTGTTGACACCGGAAGATTCAACAGTGCTTAGTCTACTGCGTCACATAATACAAACACAGATCTCGATTAAAAGATCACACGTGTTTTGCCGATTTTCTGTATCTACGTGATACAATTACGGGTATTTCAGATCCTCAATGGGTCCGCAACCGTACACTCTTTTGTTTCTCCTATAACAGCTATCAGCAAATAGTTTTGTATTGTTACTGTTTGCAGTGCTCCTCATTAAAGGGCTATCACAGGCGTACTATAACAGCCCGTTTATCTACTGCTCACACATCTTGTGTCCAGGTTCTTGGTGGGCCGCTTTCCCTGTCACCTATTTTGGCGCTCCGACAACTGTTTCTTAATGGGTTGCGGGAAATCTCTGAAAGTGTGTCGCATTAAGAGGCACACCCCTCCGGACTTCGATGCTCGCTGGAGTTCAGCCATGTCAGTGGATCGAGACTCAGACACCTCCTCGCAGATCACCTCTATTTCCGCCTCCATCAACGTCCCCTCCCTTACCACCCGTTCTGTCCAAATTGCCAGTCAAATCAACCTTCCCGACGCATTGATTTGTGGTGTTGCCAGCCATCAGACTTATGTACTGCTTCTCGTTTGTCCAATCCAATCCGACGAGGATGCGCTCCTAACTGGCGGTTCAACGATGCAAAAACCTCAGATACTTATTGTAGACATGGGAGATCTCGATGACGACAATCCTTACCCATCTGCAACTGGAAGTCTCCTGTCTTTTCCTCTTGCACCGTATGAAGAAGTTGCCCGCGAAGAAATCATGCTGAACTTTAATGCCAATCATCGATTTCAGGACCTTAATCTCGGTAGGTGCTCTGTCCAAAAATAGCTTTAAATTTTTCTAGCAGTGTCTCTGATTATTTTTTTTTCTAGCAAGTATTCCTGGAGAGGATACGCACTTCATTTTCTCCCCAGTTGACGTGATATGTGGCCAAATCCCCTCTGCAGATGATCGAGTCGATTGGTACTTGGAACAGGGTCTGCCTCATCGGGCTCTCCAAATCGCCAACGAAAATGCTAGTGATTTGGTGAAACATTCTGTCAAGGTAAATGCTGTCGTCAACTATTCCTGGTCATTTATAGTGTCTCGCTTTTGAATTGTTAGTTGTTTCTCTACATCGACGCATTTATGGCTTTACCGAAATTTCTTGACTTTAAAGTCGCGTTTGCAATTCATTTTTTTGCTAGTCAGAAGGCCCTGCTCTACGCTGTCTCATGAAATATTAACCGATATTATGTGATACGTTCATAATTCGAAAAGACTACTTCTGCGTCTTCTTCAAATTTTGTACTTGTGCGAAGAGCATCTTTCAGTTTTAAAAATGTTTCTAATTATGAGATTTGTAGACCAGGGAGTTTTCATTTATAAAGCACCGTATCTTTCCATTTAATAATGCTGTCGGGAAAGTTTACTATGTGGACGGTATTCGCAGCAGAATTATAAGATCCCTATATTTTCTCTTCTGAATATAATATATAAATGTAAGTTTCCGTACGTGGAAAATAGGCGGCTTTTAGTTTGGAAATCCTGAATACAGGTACAACAGCAAGTTGGGTTCAAAATTCTTTTTCTAATTGAAAAATGTTTAAAAAAACAGAAAGATACCCACTCTTCCAGTATTAACGTCGCAGAAGACATAATTTTATACCGAATGAGTGAAAGAAAGAACATTTTTATGGATGCTTTCTGTAAAATATATTTGAATTTGTAAGGTCGCTGAAAATAAATGGGAAAAAAAGTCTACTACTTAAGTAACCATTTTTACAGTGTGGGTTTTTGAAGGCAGTCGCAAAGAAGCTTGTTCGAAAACCGGTATCCTGATGTCACCGAAATATTGTGGGATTATGCTGTATGAAAATTAACGCCACAACTCTACGTAAGTAATTTGTTTATAATCGAAAACCCATTTCCAACTTTCGATGAACGTTTCTATGCCAATGTCATTAGTTAAGTTCAGTGTTTTTCACGAACTCGATATGATGTATCGGGGCTCCATTAAAATTCAAACTCAAACCAGTCTTATTTTGCTTTCTTAATGGCCAATCACAGTTTCTCGATCCCTGATCTCCGTTTGGTCAGGGCATCCTCTGAGAGCCGAGACAATATACATCCCTTCTCCCACTCTTCCTTCACTACCACCACCACCATTCTTTTGCCTGAGATAATGGCGTTGTTTTGTCGTTTATTTACCCCTATTGAAGGTCCTGGGGTCGCGGTACTTGGAACAACTTATAAACGACAACGACTTCGTTGGCGCTGCTGCGCTGTGTCCGCATATTCTCAAAGACATGAAGTCATGGGAGGATCAGGTCTACCGATTTCTCCATCTGGGCCAGTTGCAGGTATTTTTTGTTTCTGTCCCCTGATCGATTCGGCTCCATTGAGGTAATCTTACGTCCTCAAATACATTTATTGTGTGAAATATTTTCCGTTTAACTTCTTGTAAAACGTGATCGCTTCTAATGCGAATAAAGTTGCCACAGTGCTGGCATAGCGTTCGTGTTCGACAGGGCCCAGTTTGCGGAGAAGGAATCGCACCTTCCATGCCTTCGTTCTGAGCAGTCAATTCGACAGAGAACAAGTCCTCGTATCGTTTGGACCAGGACGCAAAGGTGCTGTGGGCCTGCTGGTCATACGAGAATTCTGGTACGTTGTTGGAAATGTTATCGACAGATTGAGAACCACCAGCCGTGCTGGATTGTTCCACTGATGATTTGGATAGCTTAACGGTGAGAGCTTCCATTAGCTTCAGCTCCTGCTGCAACATCTACTTCAAGTCAGCGTAGTCGTCAGCCCTCGTAGGTGAGAACCTGCTTCGCCAAATTTCTATGACGCGTCTGGGTACTTTGATTCACACGAACCGTATGTGTGCTGGATTTTTGTCCCTTATCCCAACATGGCAATAAAAGAGAACGCGATCGGCCATAAGAAAATGTATTTAAGCCTTGGAGGTCTGTCTCACTGAAAAGCTGCTTGTATGTATAGCATCCTGTTCGGATTGGCTATATTCTATCCAATCAGCTTCAAGAGAAAGCTCTAGGAGAGCCGGGTGCCTTCTCGCGGACATGGACTACTCAGATTTGATGGGGGCACTGTGGCCACAGCCACTGCGGGACGCTGTCGAGTGCACGTCCATGACATGCAGCGTGGGAAACGCGTGCGCGCGCTTTTCTATGAGATCGACTCATCGTGGGCATGTGGACATTCCCAACAGCCGCAACACCGATTCAACTTTGTCCATGAAAGGCACATTGATATTTTCAAAAAACCTGCGAACCGTCTGTTATAAGTAGTACCCGAGACGTATCCACAGTTCGACCGTCGTTTGCGACGACGTCCACCGCGTGCTGAGCAACCTTGTGAACGCAGGGATGGTGACTTGCGCGCGAATTAGTTTATAGTGATAGAAGACTTGCGCAATTTCTAACACATCCTCTGCCCTAACCCCCCTGGGCTCCATGTAATCAGAGAGTCAAGAAGACCGGAGGCAGGATCCGTCGCACGTGGCTGGCACGGCGTGAACCTGGCCTAAACTTACAACGAAATCCCTACCCCGTGCACAATGCACCAGGATTTCGCACAAAATGAAGGGGAAGTATGGCGGCTCGGATCCCAACTGCGGTGCCATAAAGGCCACATTAAGAAGAAACTATTGCAGTCTGACTTTTCGTCCTGAGTGCAGGACCAAGCTATCTAGTCAGATGGCAGTCTTTCCAAGCCACGGCTTTTTGTGCACTGTCATGGTGTAGAAGCGTGTCGGATTGTTTATAGTTCAGTATATTCATTTAAGGGTAATAGGCATTGCCTTTGAAGACCCTATAGTGAGGAAAATGCACTGAGAGTCGACCTCCCTCTCTCTTCCCTCTCCCACTGTCCGAGCCAGTCCAGTTGTCTGATGCGGGTATTGAACACAGTGACTGGCAGCCAGAGAACTTGTCTGCGCGGGTCACACATACGACCTGGCCTCTTGCACAACAACCAGCAGAAAACCGTGATGTTTGCACCTGAGGACTACGGAGTAATTGACATGCATTTTTCTCATGTTTACGTAAGGAGACCAGACCAGTTTCAAAGAGCTCCTTTCTTTTATCTTGCCTTTCGTACCAGCCCAACTTTTAATGAGGCTAGCACCGGACATCTAACCATGGATTATTTTTGTTATCATCGAATTTTATCGCACCGTTTGCATTGGAGGATTTGTTCAAGGTTTCCTCGAACTGAACATTTAACCAACCTGAACATTGAATTGAACTTTGTATGTATGTTGTTTGCGGACAGGCTTATAACGTATCTAATAGTCCAGTGATAAACTGTTCGAACAGTGTCACTCCGAAGCCGTTATTTTATTTTCTCCACCCTTGCTGCTCCCAAAATCACCGCCGTTCACTGTTTGCGCTTATTTGAAGACTTAATACCATTTTCAGACAAGATACACAGACCTATGGGCTCAGTTCATTATATTATGTGCATTACTTTTGAAAAGAAATTTCAAGTGAAGCGCAGGAGACTAAGATGAACGATGAGGACTAAGCCGAATTATTGGGGTCTCGACAACTCGGTGACCTCGTTGGAGTACTTCCATGCTTCCATATGTAACAGCGAATGATTCTTGTTCTGGCCTTCATACTCACCCTGAGAGAGGCAACCCGAATCTCTGTTCCTCCTGGGTTTGCGCTATGGTATCCGGTCTCCAAATGCAAGCGCTTGACTTTCTTCACAACCTTTTTATCTTTTGTGAGAAAACAGCATGCCAACTGAGGCATTTGGACAGTAAAAGGACGTTTTACCAGCCTGCTAGATGACGCTCTTGCTGTCGAAACTCGGTACTCAGTCGGACTCTGTGTACCTCGTTGTTTTTAAAACAGTCGTTTTCGCTCCCCTGAAATCCTAATTTCCGGTCTCCGATTCAAGGGAAATGAAATTCTTTGTCCGCAATCCTTCCTTTCGCCACCGTAGCGAAATGTGATTGGGTCAGGACGACGAGACGTCAAAATTACCATCTTCAAAGTGGACATACTCTGGTCTCCTGGCCTGGGAACTTATCCAAGAAAAGTTACCGGACGCTAGAGTAGGAGGGATCCATTTAAACGTTTCGGACATTTATGCATTTGTGCATACTTACTTTAACATAGTCTGCGTTGGTTTTATTTTGCAGCAAAAGTTGCCTGGGAGCATCCTGAGGTAACATTCTTGCTCGTAATCGCGGAGGTCATACTGTCCAAGTGACTTCACAACCTTGCACCTAATCCCAAGGCTTGCCTTCTCCGATTTAACAATGACATGGGCATGTTTGCTTAGCTGCCTCTTATCGGTCATTCGCCGGGAGCACAAACCCGAATCGAGAAGTCGGACCGTCAAGTTTGGACAAATATTTATCGGTTCGTGATTGGCCGGCGTGCTATCCGAAACACTGAAATTGCTGATGCCTACATTGGGACGGGATTAAGATTGTTCGTACTCTTGTAGTTAGCGCGAAGAAGATCCCCTATCAAGCGTGTCAACGCCTCCAGAGCGTCATGGTCTAACCGTCATTTGTGTCCCTCCCATGGATGAAATCGGAAATCCTCATACTTCTTGTCTCTGGCTTCCATTTGGTGCAACGTAAGAACTGGGATTCTTGGAACGTCCTCGTAAAGAGAACCTTGCTTCGTTGCAGCTCTTGCAGGGAAGGGTCTCTAATAAGTATAGCGCAGTGCTTCGTCTTTCTCTCTGTAGTCATGGTTGCGAACCATTTTGCTATAACTAACGCAGCATACTTATAATTATTGTTTTTTGTCAAGTCCTTGCCTTTGCCATGTTGAAAAGATTGCATGTTCCCCATGGCCACAGTAGTCCGCCCACAGATTACTTGGGTACTCTTATCAGTGGTGCTTTTCACACCTATTGTCTGGGCTTCGGATAATGCCTGACAGTACCAGCGATACCAATTTGTTTGTCTGTAGATTACACCAGCGCTCTTGGATTGGTACACAGTAACTCTGTGGCCATTTATCAACGTCAGAGACATTTACCAAACAACACCAACAGGATCGGAAGGCAGGATAAATTCATTGCTGCGATGATAGCCTTCTAAGAAGAATCAAGGGCCGCATATTTCGTCCGGGTATTAAGCAATCCTTCATTGCGCCATCAATACTTTGTGCCATGTTGGCTATCTTTAGAATTTTCTAACAGATTATCAATTACTGCGTTTTGGACTTTTATTTTTCTAATC
This sequence comes from Schistocephalus solidus, assembly GCA_017591395.1. Taxonomy (NCBI): domain Eukaryota; kingdom Metazoa; phylum Platyhelminthes; class Cestoda; order Diphyllobothriidea; family Diphyllobothriidae; genus Schistocephalus; species Schistocephalus solidus. The sequence continues at coordinate 62,789 of WEDG01002554.1, forward strand.
TGCGTCTTAGAATTCGTACAGTGGGGTACTTGTAAACTAAGTAGTGTGCATTCTTCCGAATCCCGTACTTTGGAAAAGTCTAATTAGAAAAAGCTGATGACAGCCATGCGATCTCCAATACTTTTTCGCCCAATTTCCAGCCAGCTGCTCATATTTATTAAACTTCTCGCTCACATGCATAGATATTGGTTCCCTACTTGCCGGTTTCGACAATGAGACTGAGCCCAGCTGTTTATGAGACCGTTCTCCTGGACCTGATGTCTGTGTCACCGGAGCGTTTTCTGGCCAAGTTGAAGGACTGGCCACCAAATTCTGGTCTCTACCCCGTCAACTCGCTGATTTCCGCGTTGCAGGAAAAAACGTCCTCCTGTTCTCCCGTTGCGAGTAAGCGAAACCTACCCATTTCCTTATTCAGTTTCCGTTTCTTAACCATTTGACTACAGAATTTTGTTGTCGACTGAACCTTGAGAATGATTGCCATTTGTCAAAATCTATTTATTTATCATCTTAGTTTCGGGTCTCCTGTAGGCCCTCGTTTACTCAATCCACAGTACTGACTCAACGCCAATAACATTCTCGCCACCCTTGTAACTGGTTTCCCTCATGACAAGAGCTCTAGCCGACCGTACCAAGAATCGTTATCTCCTTTTTCTGTCGGTCAAATGTCGTCCTAAAAACATGACCTTATGTTTTGTCTTGATTTGTTGAAACGGAGCTCGACGTATCAGGCGCTCTATAGGCTTCTTTTACGTTTGTCTTCCCCATCGGAACATACTGCAGCGCCTTTCCTGTCACCACTTTGAGGGTGTCTCTTTTACTGGCAATCGAATAGGCCTAGTTTATGCAAGTTTGTTGTCTTGTTTTTGGACGTTGCACAGGTCTTAGCTGTCAACAAAAGGATGTGTCCATATCGATCATAAAAAAGGTCAGTTTGGGCCCTGTCAGCCCATTTCTTCTCTCAGTCCCTTCTTCACTCTTAAAAGGGCTGTGAGCGAGCAGACAATTCTGTCACGGCGAAATATTTTACAATGCCCATTATCCAGCGTGGAGTTCGTTCAGACGATTTCAACAGAGGTACCTTGCCTTTGAAAAAGACTAACTTTATTTCACAGAGCCTTGTAGTGGCTGTTATTTTTCAATTCGTAACCTCTTGTGTGCCGTTGGGCTCACTCGTGAGCCCCACCAGCAGCCGCACAGTAGCTAGTAGTGTAGGCAAAGACAAGGGAGACTGGAATTGCCATTTCTGGCTCATAAACCGTCATCAGCCAACCATGCCCAACCCCAGGTGGTGCACCACCCAAGGCTTGAATCCTCAACCTGTTAATTAGAAGTTCAGCACCCTAATTGATGCGCCGCGATCGCGGGATCGAGCCTCAGGGGTTACAAAATCGGAGGTTGGATATGGCTGGCTGATGACAAATAATAAGTCAGAATTAGCCATTCCAGTCTCCCTTGTCTTTGTCGGTGATTTTATTCTCCGTTTGAGCTGTCAACAACATGAGTGAAGAAGTAGAAGGTTGTTAGTTCACCGGAATCATGTCTTTATTCGTCTGAGCTTTCGAACACTTACTGGAGTCCATCGTCAGAGATGAAACAACAACATAAACGAGTAACATTTATAGGGGGGAAGGGGCAATCAGACACCAGTGGCGCCAGTCCGGAGTTGACTACGCAGGGCCCTGTATGCGGGCGCCAGATCGATAAATCGATTGACCGAGTTCTCATCGGAGGCCCAGGCCTCAATCAATTCTCGGTTTGTCTTACATCTGGCGTGGGCGATGATCTTCGTGGCTGACTGCCCCCCCCCCCCCTATAAATGTTACTCGTTTATGTTGCTGTTTTATCTCTGACGAACGACTCCTGTAAGAGTTCGAAAGCTCAGACGAATAAAGCCATGATTCCGGTGAACGAACAACCTTCTTCTTCACTTATACACACACCTGGAATGCGGACTTTCGCCTCCAGTTGCGTCAACAACATTGCCAACTTCAGTCTACGTGTCACTGCGCTGACTGTTTTTCAGGCGTACACATTTCCTGTGTGGTGTTTTGCGGAAAAAATCGAATTTCCTTTTTTTCCGTACGTTATCTAATGTCCTCTTTTGCCCCTGAAGATAAATATGTTGTGGCTAAAGAAAATCCCGACATGTGCGCACTATGGAATGCGCTCATCGTTCTTTACGAGTACTCTGAGTGCCCTGAGAAGGGCCTCGAACTGTCCGTCCAACTTCGGAATAGCAGCATGTTTGACCTCCTTCGTCTTCGTCTGCCGGGTGCGGATGGTAGTCGATATGGAGCGGTAGTTCGCCAAAATCTCATCACAATGTTTGAAATGGACGCCCAAAAGACGATCGGCCTACTATTGGATTGCATGAGGGAGTTTCCGGTAAATCCATTCACCTTTTGGTATAAGAATTATTCCAACTTCCCTGTAAAGAGTCATAAATCCCGATCTTCGTCATCTGTACATGAAAACGTCTTTAGGTTTTGTGCTTGCAAAAAGTTTACTCAAGCAAAGCGCATTTGTTTTAGTATAGTTACAGAACTATCACCCACAAATTCCAGGTAACGGTTGTGAACGTCATTTTATTTTGTAAGTTTTTGTTTACGTTCAGGTGACTGGATTGCAAAATAATGCGATTTCGGAAACCTTGCCTTTATTCTTTAGGCGTCCCGGAAGTAAACGCTTTTCCACCGTCGGAGACCGTGGGTGCATTGCGATTAACGCAGTTCGTACAACAACAGAGGCAGATATGTGACCCTTGACCGTTGTGTCAAGCGTCATGACCGCACAACCTCTGTCGATGAAAGTTGGTTTACTCACGAAACACCGGAAGGTTTACTCCCGGTTCCCGAGCTTGAACGTGTTGTTGCCTCCATGCAATAGGTGTATTCAAAAGCGGACCAGTTTCATTTGCGTTACCACGTATCATGGAGTGAGATTTGTTTTTTTAGGCAGAGATCTAATATGCAAGTCCACTGAGAAAGTCGAGCCTCCGGACTCCTTTAAAACGGGAAGTATGACAGTATTCGTTTTATCAGTAGGGCCGATGAGCGAGGCAATTAACGGAGCCTGTGGAAGTCATTGAGAATACTTGCATTTCTAGCCTAAGTTTATTTTATTACTCCAGCGGATACCAGAACAGATGCACACTGAAATATGTAAATTAGGACCATGTAAACGGGTAGAAAACAGGAATTCCAAGGTTATCGGCTCAATAAGGTTGGATTGATTAGCACGGTGAGTGGCAGACACTCAATCCTAACGCTAACCGAACCCCAAACATAACAATAGCCCGCCCTTAAACCTTACTTTTAACCTTAACTCGTTCCTTAGGTGTTTTTTTAAACTCGTTCAGAAACGTTACCCTCATATAACATGCCTGTCCACATTACACACGCAAACATGTTATAGTTATAAAAATTAAGGACTTAGATACGAGATCGTCGCCATTTTTTGCTAACTGGGATTACTTTCCGCTAGGTCGATTTCGTTGTTCGGGAATTGGATACCAACCCAGTACTCCTCTACCAGGTATGTCAATGGTTTTGCTGGGATTATTAAAATCTTCTGACTATAGTGCTGTCGCTAAAAATATTCCCTTTTTAGCTTTCCAACCATTCATTTGCTTAAGTATGGACCGACCTTGGCCAAAGTTCGCCACATGCATGGACCCATCATGATTAAAAACGAAGTGTTTCAAATTTTTCCCGGAAATCATTTGTGAAGCGATGTTTTAAGTATGGCATTTTACCAAGCACGAAGCGTAGATGGGTGTCTTGTGCCCGGATTATTGGGTGCCGTTTGACTTTAAAAGCTCAGCCTAAATATCCGTGTTGTACCAGTCGTGAAGCCGACAGGCCATCCACTGTCACAAATTGAATAAATCTCAAGCCTTTTCTCACGCCTCCAGTACAATCAGCCGTCTCAACAAGGAACAGCCTCTTTTATGTACCCGTCTATCCGAATTCAAGGGAACAACATCTACTATAGTTTGCTTACGTTTTTCCTTTACCCGCACCTGCCTCTGTTTGAAAAGCCTCATTCAAAATGGCTGGACATTCTTTTACTCCGTCCACCTTTTGCTCTGTTGACGCAAACGGAAACGCGAACATGGCCGAGGGGGCACAAGTGATTGGACTTTGGATATACTCATACTAACGCCCGTCAAAAGGAACTTTTCTCATGCAGCTGAACCATTACATGCGACGATGTCCACCACGTGCCCCACGGAGTGGTTGCGGCACCAGTGTCTTTCGCGTCAATTATTTTCTAGTGAGGCAGTAATGCGCAGCATCTTCCACATTCTCTCCTCGCTCACCCACCTTGCTCTGATGACAGGACAGGCAGGGGTGGTCGCGGGCTCAGGGACTGACAAGGGCAAACAGCCCGTCTATGTGTGCCGCGCACGTCCTGGTCATCACCGCATAGACCTGGATACAGTAATGACGACCCTGATCACACGTCAGTGAGTGATCAGATTCCGTTATGGGTCAACCATTGTAGCCTGCACCTCAGTCCTTCGGTCATTCCACTATACTCCCATGGAGACCCAGTTATCCCGCCAGTTGGCAGTCTTCCAAGTCATGACTCCTAGTTCTTCCCGCGTTCTAACCATCGAGCCATGGGCTCGTTGTCATATCGGTTTAAATGGGGAATATTGATTTGCATTCTTTGATGAACGCTCATCGATCGCTAACAGAATTTACTCGTTCCGCTCTGCCTTGAGGCTCACACTCGAGCCCCGCCAGCAGCCGTACGGTGGCTATCAGTAGAATAGGCTGAAGAATATTGTTGGCAAAGACAAGGGAGACTCGAATGACCATTTCCGGCTTTTTATCCGTTGTCAGCCAGTCATGCCCAACCCGAAGTGCTGCACCACCCGAGTGTCGAACCCGCGACCTGTTGATCAGAAGTCCGACGCTCTAACCATTGAACCACGGGCTCGTTTTTTGTCAGTTTAAATAGGAAATATTGACTTGCGGATGCTGTAGGGGCTCGAGAGTGAGCCTCAAGGCACAGCGGAACGAGTGAGTTCCGTTAGCGATCGGTGAGCATTCATCAACGAATGCAAGACAGTAAACTGCCTATCCCACGGAATGTTACCGGAAATTCTGAGATGTATTTTTATTCGAACGAATTACTTAAGTAGCGTTGTAATATTGATTATCGTACAGCCTAATTCCAAGATATGTCCATCACCTCGGGATGCAAACCTTCAAAGGAGCTTCTTTCTGATCCGCAAAAAGCATACCCTAAAAATTGCTTCTTAAGTAGTTTGCATTTTTGTTATTCATTTTAAACTCCCTAATGAATTAAAATGCATTTTATGAAAAACATGCACAGAGATATTCTTTCTTGTACTCATTTGGAATCACATTTCTTCTTTAAGTTTTCTTCTAAAAGAAAAAGTATCTTTCATTTTTAGAAACATTTCGCTCCCCGAATAATTTTGAGCCTGACTTGTCGTTGCACTTTAATTCAGGATTTTAAAAATAATGCTGTATACATTCCGCCAAAAGAAAATGACACATTTCCTGCGCTATGAGGAAGAGTTCACATAGTGCTCATAAAATTTTAAATTAGATGTGGAGCAAGTTGCGGACTTTATAGGCAATGTTAAGCTGATGAGGATGAAAATTTTTTCAAGCTGCAAGATATCCTTTCTTCAACTATGAATTTTGAAAATGCAACTTGCTACCAATCGAGTATAAGAAAGAATGTTTTTATGCATGTTTTATATAAAAATATTTGAATTTATAAGGACAGTGAAAATCATGAGGAAATAACATACTACTTAAGTAGCCATTTTTTAAAAAAGTGTGCATTTTGCGGGCGATCAGAAAAACGTTCGCTTAAAGGCCGGCATCCTGACGTGACTGAAATGCCTTGAGATTACGTTGTACGATAATCAATCTTAGAACCCTTCTTAAGTAATTTGTTCGAATCGATAACCCATTTCAGAATTTCAGTTGGCATTCAATGAGATAGGGAATCTACTATAGACTCACCTTTTTCCGGTATGGTCTAACTTTGTCGGTACATTCCATAGGCCTGCCAGCGTCAACGCTGCCGTAAGCAATACGTCAGGTTTCTGTAAAAGGTAAGTCCCTCATTATGGTATATTTTGTCTTTTTCTTCCTCTATCTGGACTTGGCGTCACTATTGCGGCCATTAAGGCACGCTCTATCCTGGCTGCCACAAGTGAACTAGTAGGAGGTCTTGCTCAATGCTCAGCCGGACCGGTTTGCATATGGTTGCCTGAATTCGATAACTAAGCAAAAACCACACATTTCGGTCTTATTTCTCTTTGTCTGCATAAGGATTTTGGTAGGTCGTGCGTAAGTGCATGCGCAAGTCAGCGCGACCAGATTTAACAGCACGTCTAGGGTTTGCTTTGGTCGCGCCTTCCACCTGCACCCTCGCCCGCCTCCAGTCTTCTTGACTTGTTCAGAATCAGGGCCCGTTTGGTGGAGCAGTAGTGCGATGGATGCAGCGAAAGTCTTCTACCACTATCATTTAATTCACTGACAAGCCACCACACATGAGCCACATTTCTGTAGGGCACACGGTAGACCTCGTCGAAACTGACGGTTTAACTGTCAACACCTCGTCGCCTGTAACCAACAAAACTTTCAAACTTCTACTTATGAAAATCTGATGTATCTGTTTATGAAGCTCTATCTTCTCCCTCTACAGCCTCACCTACCACAGCGGCTGGTAAGGAAAAGGGGAGAGAAACCAAGTTTTTATTCCAGTTTGAGAGAAGTTTGGCGTCTTTTCCCTGATACTACCAGCTGTTGTTGTCTGTCTTCTCTAGTACTTGGATGCCGTCTACATTCGGTACCCGCGTTTGGCACAACAACACGTCCCGCGCATGGTTAACCTTTATGCCACCTACGCTCGTGATAAGTTGCTCCACTTCATTCGCTCCACCGATGCCTACCCGCTTAACGAGGCCCTCGAGTTGTGTCAGCGTTTGAACTATGTCTCGGAGACAGTGTACCTCCTGACGCGTGTGGGACGCCGCCGTGATGCCCTGAAATTACTCATGGAAAAGGTTTCCTAACTCAACCTCTTCCTTTTCTCTCCTCTCTGCTCCCTATTCTTAGCTAGTTGCGAACTTTCCCTCATAAGCCAGTAGAATACCTCTTAAGTCAGAGTGTGCTGTGCTGATTACTGTGAGACAGCATCGAGCCGCTGACCTCACGAATATGCGAAGAATTTTCAACCTCGGAGTTCCTGCTAGCTGTGCCAAGTAACTGCTGCTCCCCTTTTCCTGATTCGCAAGCTTAACCTTTTTTGGTTCTAGCCTGTGCGATCTCGACATTCTAAGCTACGCTTCAAGGAGGGCGTTTTGTTGAAGTGTCTTTGTTCAACCTGCATTGGAATTCGAAGTCATTTAGTACGTCTTTTATGGGTCTGTACTACTGATCTGGCTTTGCCACCATGTAAAATGCGCTGCGAGACTTCGATTGGTAAGGCTTGCACATGTCTCCCACAGCCTTGCTTCCCGCAAATATGCGAATAGTATGTTTTTTTCAATGTTTCATCAAATGTGCATATTTTTCGTAGGCCACTTTAACAAAACGGTTTCATGCACTGTTTTTAAGGAGCTTTCCTCGGCGACAATCTACTATTTAAGTCCGATAAACAAACCCAATCCAGGGTCCCCTGTAATTCGGGACTGGTGGTATGAAGGCGTTTTACGGGTGGTGGGAAGGGCAACGACAAACCAAGAATAACATTGTTACCCATAACTCTATACTCTTGAAAGACCTGATGAAAAGAGTTTGAAATTCATAATTTAATGTGTAAGAGTAATGTAACGGACTGAGAACCCTAAACCCAAGCCTTAACCCTAACCAAAAACATCATTTTGCAAACATAAATCCTAAACCTTGACCCTACCATACAGCCTTATTCCATAACCCTAATCCCTTATCCAAATATATATTCCCGACCACATTCTCGAAACCCTAGACCTATCCTGTAAACTAATTCGTTACCCCTACATTGGCCCTAAAAATCAATCCTAACCTCGGCCTAAACGTTATCCACTAAACAGATGCATACTCAAGCATAGCGTGCCTACCTAAATCAAATAAGTAGCTGTCTTACGCTATTACAAATAGTTGACTTTTGTACCAGTTCGTCACCCTTTTATCTCTACAAAACCCTTTTTATGCTGTTATTTTTCTTTCGAAAGTTCTTTACTGAATAATTCTTAAAGTGGTGCACTGTCAACTACATAGCGGATTTTATGTAACTGTTTTTCGTTTCTTTGCAAGTCTCATGCACTGTGAAATAAACTTGCGTACTTGAAGTCTGAATCTTAAGCTACAACTTAAAGTGATGTTTAAGGCACATCCATCTTACGCCTAAACTGCGTTTTCTGAAACCGTTCCATCAGATAGTTGATCGATGTTCAATCTGTTGATGGTATTTACTTAATGCTGGCAGCTTTCTCCTCCATAACCACAAGGTTCTGCAAGACTGTCGTCCCCAATTCAGTAAGACCTCTACGAACTGGGCCCATGGCACATAAGAGACCGGAATGGTCGTGCCAGATCTGTCATTTGAGATGATAGCACTCGCCAATTTCGCTGGTACGCGTGACTAGTCAGGGAAACTTTTTATGTTCGTTGGAAAACTCGTGCATTCCTGTTATGCGTTTTAGTTTTCGTTTTTTAGGCTTGAGCTAATTTTTTAGGTGTTTTGCCTTGTTAATTTTGATCTTAACCACTGTAAATACCATTTCCATCTCTATGCTGAAATTTTCTCCAGGGTGCCGACGACGTCACAGTGGTTGGGGACTTGTCGCTGAGCCCAGAACAACGCCAGGCCCAAGTTGCTGCTAAGGCCATAGCGTACTGCCTTGAAGAGGACAGTTCCAGCGTTCCCTACTATGAGTACAATGAGCATAGAAACCGGTTCTACCATTTTGCCACGTCGCGACGCCATCCGCGGGAGCTGTACCAATCAACGGAGCTCCGCACCTCCTTTTCTTCTGAAGACGCCGCTCTAAAAGTGCCCTGTGAGACTGATTCAAGTCAGGGCAGTGCATATGAGGAAGAGGAGAAATCGGAAGACACCAAACTTGCCACAGAGGGTTCTGCCGAGTCGGGGGAACTTTGGAAACAAGTAGTCCTTTTTGCAGCTGATAAACCGGGTTTCATTTGTGCGCTGCTAAAGCATGCCAGCACGGAATGCATCGATCCGCGTCTTCTGCTTCAAAAGATCGCTCCAAATACGGAGATCCCAAATCTGAAGCAGTCCCTCGTCACACTTCTGCACAACACACAGGCTAGTCTACCGAAAATCGTTTTTTTTAAAAGCTTTTAGGCACTTCTCTATTTTTTTGCACGTGTAAATTCCTGCTGTCCGGACCAAAATTCCCTGCACAAGGAAGTAATATGTGAAAATTTCCGGTTGAACGTTCGAAGACGTGTCTTGAAGGTTGTTCTCTAGCTTAACCCATTAATTTTTGGTAAAATTTAAAGTTTATTAGTGAGAAACTGGAATGCCTATATGCATGTTTGACTCACTGACAATCGAACCCTTCAAAGTTGTGTGATGCAACGACACAGAGTTGGCGAGACGCGTGTCTGGGCTTTTAATTAGTACCTAGGAATATGGTAACTCTAATTTCAATGGATGTTTCAAAGCTACAGTGCATGAGCTCACAATCTTAGTGGAAGTTTCCCAGTGCCATCATTCACTCGCATTTTTTGCTTAACCTGCGTCTCTCGGCGTTCTAGAGTTTACGCAAGATCCCACTCTGGCATCATTCCTATCTTTTTTAAACTTGTATGTCTTTTATGAAAATCAATTATTGTTTTCTTTTTGGGTGCATGAAGTAATATATACTAGTCTTTCCTCCTCTGGCTCTTAGTAGAGGATGGCGCTTTTCACCAATCGCCAGTTCTCCTCTAGCTGCCTCCTCTCTACGCATTTCCGTAGTCGACCGGGACTTGGGCTTGGTTGGTCGTCCTCATTTTCCCCAGGTAGTTTATGTAGAAAGGCCTCTTAAGCAACCCCCTTTATATTAGGAACGCTTGAACAATTTGAAGAGGTGGAAAACTCATCTCGGCGGAGACTAATGGCCAGCGCTACACGGATTGTTTGCTCAAAAAGATGCCTTAAAAGCGTGGCTCATCACCTGCTAAGGTCCCAGCACTAGGGACCCGTTCTTTCTTTGTACCATCAATCTCCATTCCAACTTCCATGTCTTCCTATCTGCAGGTTCGTAGGTTTTCGCAGTGGTGGAAATGTTAATTTTCGTATTTGGGGCAGCTGTCAAAATCAATTATCTACTAATTGACCACGATTAGCCTTTTCGAAATTGGTGTGAATCGCTATAGCAATTTTTTAGAGAGGAATTTGCATCTTATTAATTTCTCTTTTATGGATCTTATCTTTTCTAATGAATCCCTCGTGTACTTGTCGCTGGTGAATGAATTCGAGATGTCTTTTTTGGTTTGCGAACCGTTAATGCAATTGTTCAGTGTATTTTCAAGACATAACATTGGCAATCATGAAATTGCACGACGCGTTTAGCCGCGCCGCACGGATACTGAGCCCTGTTTCAAACTCCCTCCAGCAACATTTTCGCGCTGTGCAATAAACCGGTTATCTCTCCCATTCCAAAACCATATTTATCAACCGCTCACCTTTCCGAATCGTTCTTTATGTTGTGACACCGAAATTGATTAGAAAAAAATATCCGTTTGGCCCACAAATGCCAAGTAGCATGTTGCGTAGAGATGAACCGTATATCCGTTAAATTTTTATTCCTCCCAAACGACACTGGCTATATGGGTGTAATTTCTCATTTTAATGGGCATACGACTGGGATATGCACGTCTATAATGAAGAGGAAACTTCCAAAGTCCAGCAAACGTCGATAGAACGGCCAGATTTAGACTGTTTTCACACAATTGCAGACGTTTGGATAAACAGTTTTACGAGATCGCTATTATTAGTTTTATTATTATTATTAAATACCCTCCTCGTAATCCTTCGTCTGGGGCTGTGGGCCCATCTGGACCAGCCATAAGAAAGATATCATTGTTGCTCGACAATTAGTGCAAATTTCTACCCCACTGAGCAAATGAGAAAGAACGATCATTATGTCCTTATAGACCGTTACTCACCAATCTGCTCTCCGACGTTGCGTTACCGGTATGTGTTATTGCTTCCATTTACTAGTTTGCGAGAATCGCAATTTCTTAAATAAAATGCGCTCTAGTAGACTACTACAGGAGTATTAGCATGCCCAGGGGTCCCAAGTGAGGAAAAGGCCGCTGTCATGATAACTCGCCTATGGAGGTTGAGAGTGCGGGCTAATACTTTATTCGCCTGTCACGTAAGAGCACGCGGTTAAAATTTCATTCCTCTCCACTTTCGTCTTGCAGATGCAGATCGAACTCCGCCGCAATTGCCAGCGTATACTTCTCAAAGACTCTTATGACAAATTCAGTTGTTTAACTGCGGCTCAAAGTCGAGGCATTCGCGTCAGTCCCACGGGTGTGTCAGGGCGCCACTTCTGCCGAGTCTGCCGGCAACCACTGCTCACTGAAGGTGGCCTGACGAAAACGGCGGCGGTTAACGCCGGCGACTCATCTACTTCCGAGGTTCGGGCCACAGGACTACATCAACCTGCTCTTATGGTCTTCCGGTGCTCGCATGGCTATCATCAGAAGTGTCTCTCCGGGTTTGGGAAGATGGTAGCGTGTCCGGTGTGTGTACAGGAGCGTCTCATTAAGGCCGCATAATGTGGCCAAATATGGTCCCTGCTCAGCGCGTTATTTCATTGAGTTTATACTTTTTATCTACTTTAACTCGAATTCATGCATACTTAATCCCTCTGAATTGATTGTCTATCACATCTCGACTCTGATACTGCAAATCTTCATTTTCTTACCTTGATCTGGTATATTTTTTTCCAGCTGATATTTAGTGCCGCCTTTTTGTTTACCAATAAACTGCAAATGCCCACACGTTTTTATAGTCAGTGAACACTTCCTATAGTCGCATAACTACAATTACGTCTTCCTTGACACACCTATGTATAGTCGACTTGCTGTCTCGTTAAATGTTAAACTAAATTCTGAAATGTGTTTTCGGGTAGAAAAGATTACTTAAGCTGGGTTTTGTTATTAATTTACGAACAGCAAAATACACAGATATTTCAGACACGTAAGTATGCCCGCTTTTGGGTTGAGCTGCATTTTGGTCACCTGCAAAACCTTCACTTTTTGAAAGTGACTATTCAATTGGTATGAGATTTTTCATTGATTGTCGATGTTTTTATAAATTTACTATATTTTTTTGGAAAAAATCACCAAAATATCCTGTCTTGTCTTCATTTGGAAGCAAATTACGTTTTCTTCAAACTTTTTACTTAAAGAATGGTAGTTTTCGGTTTTAAACCAGTTTTTAATTACGAGATTTTTAGAACCGTTAAAGTTCCATTGATAAGGAATCGTATATGTTCATTTATAAATGCCGTTCGTAAGGTATACAAGATGGTCAACATCTACTGCACAATGTAATAAATCCTTTATGACATCTTAATTGCATATAGAAATTATGATTTTTACGTGGAAAATCAAACTGGTTGTATTTTGGAAACCCGGAATACAAATATAATAGCAGGTTGAGTTCAAAATTATTCGTAAATTGAAAAAATATTTTCTTTAAACCACAAGATACCTTTTCGTTAAGCATTAAATTTCAAAGAGATGCACTTTTTACGAAATAAGTGCAAAAGCGATGCGAGCTTGCCTCTAAATATCATTGAATCTGCGAGAGCATCAAAAATTAACGGAAAAATTCACACTATTTTAAATATTTTATTTTGCAAAGTGTACTTTTTGCATGCAGTTGAAAAAGAATCTCGTTAAAAAACTAGCACCCTGACATGACTGACATATCTTTGGATTATGTTGTACGATAATTAATAGTACAAACTCATTTGTGTGTTTTTTTTCTAATCGAAAACAAATCTCGTAGTTTCGCTAAACATTTCAAACGATAGTGTATCTACTGTAAATGCCGGTCTGGTTGTAATGCGCCTTTTTTTATTAATGATTGCCTTGCAGAAAGTCAATCAACAGTGATTCTCCTCATTATCGCCTTAAATTGCTAGTTTTAGGGGCCATTCTCGGAGGCTGTTCCGAGAGTAGAGAATGTGTTCTCCTTATCACCTTTAAGACGCAGTGGGAATAACTTGTGCATCCTTTTCTCAGGTCCATTCTTATAATTAGAGAGTAAAGCGACAAAATACTCAGACCGCAAGGTCGATTCGTCTTATAGCTATCGGCTACACCAACTTGCTGAAAATTAACCAGTAGTGCAAGCCGCTTTACACTTGAGTTTTCTTATGGGTGCCCCGGTCACTGTGTGACCACAGCGCATACCCGTTTCTAGATTGGTGACAACATTTGCACTTCTCGATTACCTCGTGGGCATTTCTCTTCCGAGAATGTAAGCAGTTTGTGTGACTTCTGGACCTTGAGTTCCGTTCGGGGGGAGGCGCACTCGGGACGTCCTTTTATTCCGTTCTCGCATTCCTACTAGTTCTGTTTACATGCTTGCTTTCGCTACAACTGGCCCGTTCTTTAATCGCATACCCCTGGTGTTGCAATGAACCAGCATTTTGACGTGTTATGCCCACCCACAGTCATAATGATCTCGTCGGGTGAGAGCTCTGGATGTACATATGTATGGGATGTATGGGAAATACACACTGGAGACGTGACAAGTCTCTCCAAGAGTTGTTATGCACTTGGGGCCACATTTTAGGTTACCTTTTAAGGTCTAGTAAAACGTACGACAAGGAAGAAAAATGAAATACGATAATAAAAAATAATGCCTGTACTTCTCTGCGTTGGCTAGTTTACGCGACGTTACTGGCGATGGCAACGGTCTGTGCGGGAACTGAAGAGTAGGGCCGGTCGAAATGGCAGTGGACCCTAAGGTGTCCAACTAGTTTGACCCGTGCTCTAAATGTCAGTTGACAATTCGGGTATGTTGGTTAGGGTTAGAAGTTTACAGGATTGGTTCGAAGTATTTGAGATTTGTGTGCCTGCTTAGTAGAGTTAGACCTCAGTTCTGACAGCGTTTCCTCACACCTGCCTATTATGGGCAACGTCTTCCTATTTTAAAGGATAGTTCGGATTGTGTTTGAGATAGATCTTCAGGTTGTGCTTGTAACGATGCTTTCGTCCACCTTGTCGGCGAGTTCCCGTAACGAAACTAGCGTAGGATAGTAGCTTAGTCGAGGACTTGACATCCGTCTCATATGCGTAAACGGTAAAAATGACGTCGTATTCCCCCACGGACGTCATCAATTGTAACAAAATAAATTTCGACAAACCAGCAGATAAGCTATCGATGTGGGTTAACTCGAGGATATTGCTCGCCACTAACAAAACAATATACGATCCTAACAAACCGGAAATTTCACTCTTTAACTTGGGGTGGAGCAACCGTACTAGGGCCATTATGGCAGATCACGGACCAATGAACTGAGAACTGGACGAGGTTGCTTTTTGACAGCACATGATGGATAAAAAAGCAAATCTGACACCATGGTGACAAATAGAGGGAATCAGAGCTTCATCGTCGAGGCAACCCTCTTCAACCGCAAGGCGGCCCCAATGCTGATGTATGGATTGGCCAGGCATCGGCAGTAACTATGAGGCCAATAAGAGACTTTGCACCGCAATGGTCTGTGATAACTGGTTTGAGAGAGAATCCGAAAGGTCAGGCCAATAAACGCCATGTTACAGCGATCACATCTTTTTCGGAACAAATGATACTACTCAAATCGTATTCGTCTTTTCATCCACAGCAATCGGAAACTCGATATGCACAGGACTGTATTCCCAACAATACCCTAGGGCGCGGTGACCTGCAAAATCTATGAAAATCAAACGAGAGACTTAAACTATGTCTATTTAAGCTCTCTCGAATGGAAGTAAAAGTTCAAAAGGCATTTGTGGATCCTGGACGCCCTGGTACTCGAGTCACCTTTCATTTTGGGCATCTATAAGGTGTTGGGCCAGATCCTAATTCGATGAATCGGCCACATCATGAGAATTCCAACGGGATTCTAGCTGAAACGAGTCTTACATTAGGACGACGCTATTAAGGAACATTTTGAGCCCTTCTGAAATACCTCCAAATCAACTCAAATACCCGTTTAATGTTTGAATAGGATCGGTGTGGCAAACAGCCGTCAAAACTGGAAAGCCATCTTAGAGGCCAAGGCGAAACGGTGGTTATTAAAGGCTGAACATCGTAGACAGAGTTTAAAAACGTCTTCCTCCTCACCATGTGCCAGCTGACTCACCGCAATATAAAAAAAGAACATTTAGCACCATCAGAAGACGAAGAAGCAACCATTAGAACATCGCATTTATTGGCCTGACGTTTCAGAATTTCGCTCGAACCTATCCTCAGAGACATTTGCAGATAAGAGTGATGAGGGCGTTAGGAGTGCAGTTACCATGCCGCCACGTGTCTAGTCCAATTAGCAGATCCCTCATTAACTGCTGGTATTTGTACATGACGCGATGATTGCTCGTTAGTCCGCGTCCGAGTCGTTAATTTTCGAAATTGCATCACCGTTTTCGATTCTCGTAATGACTCGGCGATATGGCACGCCCTTACTGAAGCCTTTGGTCGTCTGCGTTTTCTCCGCGTGGCTATTTACTCTGTCTAGGCAAAGACTCAATACAGAATATGGAGTCGCGAAGTCATTGCGTTTATTTATAGGTTGTGGGCCATAGAACCAAGACTCAAGCACTTCAAAGCTTTTGCACTTGTCAATCCTTCCCAGAATTTTAGCCTCGTCAAACTGAGCGCTGTTGCCAGGCCCCGCCGCATTAGCCACGACCTAAGATTACGCGTCATTCTTCCTCACTGCTGCTGTGTGTTCGGTCATCTGCGTAGGGAATAGTCTTCCATTTTCTCCGACGTAGTTGCGTTGTCCGAAACTGCATCAGCTTCGCTAAACGACTGCAAGCGTTGCCTGCCGTGGCAGCGGGTCTTTCGGCCTCATTATTTGGCGCCTGATAGTTGCTTCTGGGCGATGGGCAACTCCGACTACCAGTGGCGTCAGAAGGCGGCTAAGGGCTTCCGAGAAGATCTTCACGTATGTTAGTGCTGGTGCAGTTGGGTCTCTCGCCTTGGTTGTGCATGCGACTGTCGCCAAAGTTGCGTGGGCAGCCGTCTACTTTTAGCACCCGTCTTCTGGTTCGCTGCAGTGGATCACAGCACATCGATATAGCGCCCTTACGCAACTGCGTTTGTGAACGATTGGGTGGTTGCTGTTGAAGCTCAGTACTTGTGCCTTATGTGTCGCTTTTCTGAATACTTTAGTTTTTAGGCCATCGCAATCTTTGCGGCACCCGAGGACATCAAGGAAGGCTAGCTGGTGATTTTCTCGTGCATCGTAACTTGGATCTCCCAGGAAACGCCGTTAAGGTGTTCTTTGGATGCCAGCATCTGATCCCATTCGAGGATGACAGAGATGTTGTCCACATACCAGGCCCAGAATTTTGGTCTGTTGTGTCAGGAGACCAGTGATTCCAGGCTTTGCAGGACCTCCTCAGCTAAGAATCCTGGGATCCGAGAACCCAATGGCGTGCCTTTAACCTGCTCTTAGATTGTTCGTCCAACGTGAAGTACGTTTGATGCAGAGCTTCAGGAGCTGGATGGTTTGGGCGTGTCCGTGGCTATTCTCAGTTATGGTAGGAGAGACGTGTGCAGCATACGACAGAGATATTGCGCGTGAAACCGATACAATTAATTATATTTTCTGCATTATAACCCTAACTCGTCTTAACCTACCACTTCGCAGAAATATTCGTGGTTTAAAAGCTTATTGGCAGGGGCGTCGACCTCTCCCTTCGTCGAAATGAGGAGTAACTTTAACTGGTTATGTAGTGCCCATGTTAGGGTATCTTTCGTCTCCGTGACCTTCGTGTCCATGTGTGGACTTGTTAGGCAGAGTGCACCTCACATCAGCCCCTGCCTCACCCCCAGTCAGTCTGAGTTAGCTAGGCCACCGGCCAAGGGCGAGGTAAAATAGATTTACATCGATAGAATTCAGATTCGATGCATAGTCTCTCACTATAACAAAACAAATAGATTTTGAAATTATGACTACGCATTACCAGTCGTAGGGTGCATTAGGCGGTAGCCACTCATCGTCGAAGACGACGCCATAATGACCATCTGACAATGGGGTTTTAGGGCTATCTGCTTCATGTTAGATCCGAGACTCTCTTAGTGGAGCCTGGTAGTTGAGGAGTTAAATACTAGGTCACATGTGGCACGCGTATTAAGTTCTTCGAACTTTCTAGCCACCGCGTTCACGCTACGCTGCTGTCGGTCGGACCTAGAGATACTGTGGTTGTCTGCTCTTGTGGTCACCAGCGCGACCGCTTGAGGAAATCGTCTTCGGTTTGCATAAAACCCCTTGTAATTAGAATGTCCGCACCGTACGTATCTCAATCCCCAACGTGTGGCCTGTTTGACTACAGGCGACGGTATACTCTACGCTGCTTGGTAGTGGGCGGACATGACTGGGGCACACGCACGCATCTTGCTGTTAGCTTGTTAGGATAATTCTTACTATTTGCTTCTTACCTACTTGTAATCTACTGGCAACGGTAAGGATTGCCCTGCTTGTTTCGCCGTCCTGACTTTTTATTTGGGAAACTCTTCAAAACGCACTTTGACAGTTGAAGACCTCTTACGAACATCTGCTTCCCTCATTCCAAATGGTTAAAATAGTCAGGTCAATACAATGGACAATTTTCCATCTGAATTGAAACGCATTTATGCTCCTGATTCTGCCTCTGTCTCGACTGCCAAACTCACTTTGATAGCACTTGCCGTCTACTAAGGATGCACACGTTCGTCAAGCTCTCACTTGTCACACCTCCAATTTCCCCAGTTGCACCTCTGTTCCCTCTCTTGGACTTTAAATGTACGTTAGGCCTACTTTCTTCCGATCTTTTCGGGCACCTGTGGGACTATACAGTACCCTGCCCCTTCGAAGGTCGCAGTCATTCATGGATTCCCTCACCCCTCCCCTTCAAACCGCCAAGTGCAGGGGTTTCTGTGCATGATGAATGTTTCCATCGGTTCCTCCTGAACTGATTTGACATCATTCTGGCGTTCACGAACCACCTTTCGGGTGCAAAAGTTTCACTTGAGCACCTTGTAGATATCCTTACTGTTTTTTTAATAATTTGAAGATTGACTTGGCCGACGCCATCCTTCGAACCCAGTCTGCATCTGATCCACCTTTATCTCTCATGGTTAGTGCCTTCAAGGTCACTGTTGGTGTGGCTCTCCAACAGATCACCAGTTAAATCCCGTCTGTAGCTTTGTCTCCCGTATGCTATAAGCTACTGAATCGTACTGTCGCACGTTTGAGCGCAATCTCCTGGCTATCTACTCTCTGGTGAAACAAATTTCCACGAGGGTAGGAATTTCCGCATATGCACGACCCATTAGCCTCTCTCTACTCTAACTCCACCCTGGAGAGATCTGATAACTGGTCTTTATCTCCCAGTTCACCCCTTATATCCGCCATTTCAACGAGACATGGAATGAGATGATTGACATGCTGTCCAGCCACTTCATTTTTCACTTGAACTGTTTCCCGAGTTTGACCTCCTTGCCATGGCAAATTCGCAACGACGAATCGGTAGCCCGATGAAGATGTAGTGTGTGATTTCCAGCTAGTGGGCATTCTCTTGACCTAAGGTGCCGGCACAAGTTCCGCAGCAACTCAGTCCAAAATTATCCCCGATGCATGGCAATTTTTCAAACTTAGAGCGGACTCCCCTCATTCTGGGATCAAAATATCAGCGCAGCAACCTGCATAAAGGTTTATCTGCCCTAGCACGCGCGTGTCTTTAGTTATCAATGGAACAAGGTTCGGTGTTAACCTTCCCTAGCCACAATGCATATTGCGGTCACGTTCGTCTGGATATCCACTTACCCCCATACAGTGACCACACAACTTATTTGCGTCGATCGATACACTGAAACCACTGCCTCGCCAAATGCGGTAGTCGGTAGCATCGTCACGACTTTCGTCAGTCGCTGGTTTGCTAGTTTTGATGCGCCAACTATGGTTACGACGGTCGGAAGCGCACATGTCCAAACCTCACTCCTTTAAACCCTGCCCACAGATTCCGGCAAAAACAAACCACTCAGTCGCCCATAGTATGGTCGAGCATCTCCATCGTCACCTCGAGGCTTCACTGCATGCGGCAGATAACACAGCGAACTGAACAAACCACGCCATTTTGACACTTCCGAACGCTTAGCGGTAGTGCATTCTAACTTACACTGCAGCACAGTCAAATTTATGTGCGGCCCTACCATCCGACTGCAGGGTTCAACGATCAGTCTAACCTCTCGAGGGGCTAACGACGATACTCGCGGCGTCGTACACCGCCTTAGACAGTTCCTGCGTACACTGCGTGCTGCGCTATCTCGAAATTCACCGACAGAGTTTTACGTGCAAAAAGGTCTGACTGACGAATGTCCGTTGTGACCGTTAGCCCAAAGCACTGCAATAAATCTGCAGAGGAGCCTTCCAAGCAGTCTTCCAAGACCTGACAGAGTCTTGACATTGACGAAGAACTGACCAACGTTGGCCGGGTTAGGGCAGCTGTTCCAGAGAAGCCGGCGGACCAGCTCCACGCTGATCTCCGGCTTTCTGCTCCTACAACCTCCCAGACCCCATTCGTCCAGCATTTCTGCTCCTGACGGCTTGCCAATCTTTTTCAGTTAACTTTCCAATTTCATCACAAACCACAGCACCCAAAGCCGCCTATATTTTCAGCAGACATGTGCACCTTCCTGCTGGCTTAGTTACTGATTTTTTTGAGACGTAAACAACTACTTTGTCTCATATCGCATTCGGCATAACTAGGCTTACTGGAAAGTCTGCTATTGGTGCCACGAGCGTGGTAGACTACTCATGTCACCCTTGGTTCGCCCGACAGACCTTGTCATTTGGATATTTGTGTCGCGCTAAACGCCGTGGCTTGGCAGGATGCCAATTGACGATTCGACTCAGACCTCCCAGTCAGCCCAGTCTTTGTGTTCGCGTGGACTGGCCGACTGGGGGACTGGACTGGCCCTTTCTTAACTTCAGTCCTAGCACTCTCACATGTGAAATCTGAGTCGCTCACTTCCTTTGGCGTGTAATCCTGGTGACTGTGTCTGGAGCCAGGTTGTGTACATGGTACGCACAGACGAGATCTTTATGTAGGTCAGGCACTGCACCCAGTCCTCGTGCCAGACAACTGACCGACACGGACAGTGGCTGGAGCCTGGGAATAGATAGGGAGGTTGCGGTTGCTCAGCGCACTTTCCTCAAAATAATCAATTTGACGCGCTTAAATCTATCATGGTGCGCCAAAAGCCGTGGCCTGGAAGGTTGCCAACTGACGGGATAACGCAAGCAGTACATTCTGCCCAGTGTGTGTTTTTGTGGAGTAACCAACTGGTGGATTGAAGGTCAAGCTGCAATGGCTCCTTCTTAATGTGGTCTCTGTGGTACTCCCACTGCGTGGGAACCCAGCCAGGCGTGGCGGCACTCTTAGGGCGGCTTCGGTCGCGCCTGCTATCTGTCCCCTCTCCCATCTCCGGTCTTATTGACTCTGTCATGACACCGGGCACAGGTGGGAGAGGAGAGTGCGGTAGATATAGCAAAAGTCTACTACCACTATAATTTACTTCACAAGCAAGCCACCATTCCTGCGCCACCTTTCTGTGGGACACATGGTGGACCTCGATGAAACTGACGGTCCAACCGTCTGTGCGACGCGTAGCTAGGCGTGGTGGCAAACCGCTGAAAGTTTTTTTCCATACACACAGTAATATACGTCAGTTTTACATGATGCTGTACGGTTACACATATGTGCATTCGTACAACTATCAACACATGATTTATCGCTCATGTACGCATGTACTTTGCCAGGACCGGTATAACGAGTGGAACAGGGCATGGGCAAATCTCACGAGAGAAGCATGGCACATGTGTAGTAAAGAGCATGTCTTGTAACACACAAACGGGCTATTTAGCTATTTGTCAGTTACCGAGCTTAATCACGCTCCCAGTCCGCTTGGTTCGGACAAGCCGGCTGCACAAAGGAGAGGGCAAAGACCGGTAAAGAAAAATGCGCGCTGTAGCAGCAACTGCTGGGATGTTTGCCGACTGGCTAACCTAATGCCTCTGAATGACAGTTCGACTGTCGTAGTCTGACGATATCCACCGTATGCTCCACACCATGGTAGTGCCAGGACGTTGAATTGCGCTGCAGCTTCCGCACTCTCGGATCCCACGAAGCAGGAGTGCCATAAAGGTCACATTAAGAAGGAACCATTGCAGCCTGAGTCTCAGTCCACCAGTCAGCCACTCCAAACAAAACACACACTGGGCTGCCCACGCGGTCCGAGTTTTTCTGTCAGTTGGCAACCTTACAAGTCACGGCTTTAAGCGCAACATGATCGTTTCAAGCGCATCTGATTTTTTTAGTGGGGAAAATGCGCCCAGACTTCGAAATCACTTTCTCTCCCATCTCCACAATCAGCTCAGCATACCAGCCGTTCAGTATTCTGAGGTGGAAGTGGGCGCAACTGCTGGTGACCTCGTCTACGCGGACTACGTATACGAACTGCCCCCCCCCCCAAACACAAGCAACGGGATTTCTCACAACACCTGGTTGAACGGCCCACATCTCACATGTGTGAGAGTGCCGGAGGTCACGTTAAGGAGCAATCGCAGCCTGACCCTCAGACCACCAGTGAGCCACTCCACAGAACACGAATTGGACTGACTTCGAGGTCTGAGTGTAATTGTTAGTTGGCAATCATGGCACTTATCCTCCGTGATATTCTCAAACTCAGATCATACATGCAGCAGAGGAACCACATAGAAAAGAACACTGAGGATCAGACTGTGTACTTATAAAGAAACTCACGAGCAGGTCATTACTGCAGAGCCTACCACGTGGAGCAACAGGGGATGCGCGTTCGTCCATGGCTGCCGAATTATACTGTGTGAGTGAAGGGGTGTTTATACATTGTAAGTGCGAAATTAAAAATTGGCAAATGAAAGAGCAACTGCGGACAGGGAGTCGTAAACTACAATGCAGAAAATCACCCGGTGGTCCGTTGAGTATCCAGTGTTGTGGAGGGATGAGGTAATAGAAGTTAGAGTTTGTTTTATCTGAATTCGGGCGATGTACAACATTGAGGACCTTTGTTGGAGGGAGAACGGAGGAGGAGGACAAGTGTACTGAAGGTCGACGAAAAACCGTAGGTTAGTAAGTGGGGTGGGTTAAGGAATAGTTTGGTAGAGTCCGAGAGAGGCACGAGTGCGTGAGAAATACAGGGAAGAAATCATGACATCAAGTCACACACAAATCACTCGGACGAGAGAACCTGATTGCAATCTTTGGAGACAGAGAGGATGTAATTGGCAAAAAAACAGGGATTCTGGGGATGGGACGAAAGAAAGGCTAATTCACAGAGCACCTGCCGTTGCCGTCTCCAGCACTTCTTTTTCTGTCTCCTGGGATGCAGTTGGTGACAGTAGTTGTTGGTGACTGGGAGGCCTTTCCTTTGCTGGTTCATAGCGCGCCATACTGCGCTGCGCTCGAGACATGCTTGCTGTGCTCGAGGCCTCGCTGTGCTCATCGTCACCACCAAGACCACGAAAGACGTCAGTTTCGTCATCTTTGTTAGTGGTGGCGTAGGTGGTGGGGGGAACATCGTCAACTGCCGCGTCCCCATTTGCGGCTGGTACAGCGGAAGGAAGATGCGGCGGTGGAGCGGCAAAGGAATTAGCTGATTTCTTCCTGTCCTCGAATTCACTGTAGACAGGCTCCTTCACGTGTGCATCGCGTGCTTGATCGTCATCGGCGCACTCATGCGACGTGCAGCCATCCTGTTGGAAAATATTTTAGAAATAAAGCTAAACAGTCAATGAGAGTCAGCAAATTTCAAATCTGAGAAGTAAATACGAAGCAGAATCGTGCATGTTTGCTAGATAGTCATGAAAAAAGAGGCCAATGAAGGATCGGGACAGCAGCAACAGTGAGAACAAGGACAACCTAGGATAGCGTGTTAGATTTCGCCTTCAACAAAAATCACAACAACAACGAGAATGTCGGGCTGTCCCGTTGTACTGCAGTTATAGTAGACAGCGTACCTCACGAAAAGTTACCCGAAATTTTGAAAAGTCAGTACGGTGGGAAAGGATTAGGCGAGCATAATCCGAAGGTATATCAGTCAGGCTAGGATTCCGACCTTTGGATTCGCGTTTGTTGCGCCATCTACAAAGGTTGTACTTGCTAAAAATGACTACGTAAATAGTATGGTCTTCATTGATTTTCTATGTAATTAAAAACAAGTACGTTTCACAGAAAGCGCGTGTGAAAATGCCGTCTTTTGTACTTAGTTTGTAGAAAATGATATCTTCAACTTGTTTACTTGAACAAAGCGTGCCTTGCAGTTTTTAAGGTTTTTAATTCCGTAAAATGTGGAAACCGACCGGACGTCGCGCATGTGTTTAGGGTTTTTAAGCTATAAGCTGCGCACTTTCCACTTGCGGTGAATCATATGATAGTCCAAAGCCTACGGAAGATGCCATATTCGGTTGGTAAAATCTAGCGATGGGTGTGGAACACTGCTTATGTTTGTAAGGTGGACAAATGAAAATGCAGATCCAATCCGCAGTTTTAAAAAAATATAATACTAACACTCTTTTTAAACCGAAAGATGTCCTTTCCTTGGGTAGGAAACCTGGTAAAGACTATGTTCCTACAAAATCAGTACATTAGAGGCCATTTTTGTGCACGGTTTCTATAAAACGTGATTGGATTTGCATCCGACAGCCGACATTGCTAAATCCGGCATGCTCGTTCAGGGCCCGCTGTCTCAAGGTCATTCACCTTCACAGTGAGCGCTTTCTGACTAGCCGACTGACAGCCAGTTAATCGACATCCACTCGGACACACACGTTCGTCCAGATAGACGCGGCTACCCAAGCGCCACTCCGCAACCGATGCAGCATGAACCACCAGGCATGATAGCCCTCGGGTAATGCAACACACATCAATTGAACAACACTTAAACGTGCCCCATAAACCTATTAAGCAGCTGCTGTCACCACACACACACACTCTCAGTCATGGCAACACGCAGTTAACACTAGCCCTTGTTTCGCAAGTGATCACTGTTGCCTGAAGGACAGCCACACAGAGTTCTGTGCACAATATACAGGAGGTTCCCGTCTTTTATTACAACCCACAATTAGGCCTGAAGGTCGTAGTTGCCTGAGTACAAATACTGCTTAGACCCTGCAGATTTCTAGGGATAGCGGAGGTTAGTTGAAACAATTATACAACTTAAGCAGCCCTTTTTATCGAGTTTAATTTTGCAGGCGGCAGGATAAACGCATATTGATAGAAATTCCTTGCTCTACGTTAATCATTATTAGAACCTTACCTAGGTGTAATCCATTCCAACCTGACGCATATTTCCGAATTTCGTTGACGTTTCATGAGATACCCTACCTACTATGTGCCTGAGCGACAAAATCACCCAGAATGCTAATGTCAGTTTGCAAGTCACCCCCACACCGGCATGAATTCCTTCATGATTTCTTTAATGATTGCCTTCGGATTTCTAAGAGTCGCCAGCACGCCTAACTTGACGAGTCTCTGAGACACTAGCAACGTCGACGCATCATGGTCGGCGGTCGCCAGCAGTATTAGTGACAATGCTGGGGTTCCTTCATTGTAATCACCATGTTCACTCTGCGGGAATAGAGGAGTGATTTTTGAGAGATTTTAAATGCAACCGAAAGTGAGACATTGCAAATAAGTCGTCAAGTCTTTTTTTTGAGGGAGGGGAGAAGGTGAGGCAATTCGAAACTATGACAAATTTATCTTCATAGGCGGGGACGGTGTAACTTGGAGTGGCGCACAGGAAGCATGGCTGCAACTATTGACGCTTTCAGAAGGATCGATTTTTAACTCAAAGTGATTCGGGCGGTTACCATAACGTGGGATAAGGCGAGATTAGAAACTTTTGGGGGAACTTGAGCACTCGTAAACACTCAACTAAGGCTTCTCACTTTTGCTATGAACATTAGAAATCTCGATGATTAAGCGAGAGAGCGCACTGACATGAGTTGGTAGGTTTGAAGGGTGGGACACGCTCCTGAGGCAGGTGAGACTGCAAAGGTGTACGGGTAACTGATTACTCAACCAAACAGCGAAATTTACCATTTAGAGTAGGCTATAACCACGTCAGCAGTTGAAGTACTGAAGGCCGAGTTAGGCAGAATACATCTAACTGAGGCTGCATAGGATCATCAAACGCCTCATTGCCGTCGATTCCACCCCTATGATTGGTGATGAACTGATTAGGCAACGGTTAGGTCCTTTGCTATGATTACAGAGGAGAGGAGCTCACTGGGAGGGTTTCCTCAGGCTTTTAGAAGCATGAAAAATAAAATAGTGCAAAAAATCCGTCCCAAACTTATGCCAAGATGAGTTGACCAAAGGTGGCGAGGAAACAGATACCGAGTTGCTGTAACGGACATTACTTCACAAAACGTGCTTGTGAGCGTTTTGTGCGCAAAGAAGGTTAGTGCCAGAAGATACTCTTTTAGAGGAAACCGTGTCTAACCTCCTCATCGTTGGGCAGGAAACTGTTCCTAACTGGTGACGATGGTGGAGGAGGCGACTGAGGGAGCTCAGGCTCCTCCTCCGTCCGACTGACGTTAGACTGAGGGTCACCCGCGATCACAGCTCCTTTTGTGATGGCTGCATTCGCGAGGGCACCTGCAACGATAGGTTCGGGTCGCTTATCCGGTTTCCGGTAGAGGATTATCTCCTGAAAAATAAGCTGGTGGGTGAGTTGTGTGCATAAAGACAGAATGAGAGTAAGGAGGCCTTTATGCCAGGGACACTTTGAATCTCATCTGGGCATCAAATAGTAAATAGCCTATGGGGGAAGGGGCTGGAATTTAGCATGTAAAGTAAATAAAGTGAACGAATTCAGGACGTCTTCAGTGGTAATTAACCCTAGAAAGTCATTGTTACGGTAAAACGAAGGATAAAGAGATCCAACCATACAAAAACAGTCTGCCCTTCGGGGTCCTTGTCTGTCGGTTACTTTTTTGGGCGGAGAGGGTTGTTAACGAAAGAAGTCTGAAGGAAATAATAACAGCCTAAAGTGTAAACACAGTTTCTAAGCAAAACTCTCTCCCTCCCCGTCGACAAAAATGGCGTGGTCATTTCACGGCGGCCGCAAAAAAAGAACAAGACGGCGCGTCAAGCAGGTGGTAGACCTGTTACAAAGGCTGACTCGAGAGGTTGGCCAGAGAAAATTTGGGGTCAGGTAGACAGCGAAAAAGCGGCGCGTTCAGTAAACAAACGAGATGGTTGTGCAAGAACCTTGGTCAGCACAACATAGCGAGATGGGCCGCCGAACCGGTTTCACGGCCTTGCAAGTCAAAGAAAATAAGACATCAATTCTGTTACGCACAAAATTGCTGCTAAGCCGAAGGGGTTATTCGGTTGTAATGACAAAAAAGCGGGACACAGGTTACGAAGAAAAGATACGAGACCGGGACAAAGGTTTCAAAGAATCCGTTTAACCAAACGCTGAAAGGGATGTATTGAAAGCAAATAAATAAATTTGTGACATAGCAGTGGCGTTCACTAATCTATCCTGATTGCAGAAATGCAATACTCCCACTCAGTTTTGCTTCGCAGCTCTGATGCACGTCCCTCCTATGAGGCAACCAATACTCCGGAATGGTCATCGCCGCAACTGAGGCCAGATTCAAACCTGGGGTCCTTCCGAACCTGGGATTAGGAGGTGACCGACTGAGTATGCAAAAAGGCGAGGAATAGGTATTATAGCCCCCACTCCTTCCCCCTATCTCTGACCTCTAGTAAGGTTAGCTGATGCAGTAACCGCGACGGAATTGTGTGATCAAAGTAGAGCTCAATCAATTTTTTTTATTAACTCGCACTTGTAAGGCAGGAAATCACAAGCGTAAGGAAAAAATACTATGTTGGGGTCACTTTCACGGATCAGGTTACGGGACATGGTCGTGCCATTAGTGTTTTGGTGCCCAAGCTACAGTTCGGCAGGCGGTCGTACAGCGACTAGCTGTATAAGATGGAAGTCTGGTAAACAAATGACAACATACTTCAGAAACAGTCAAATAATCGAGCAGGACGAATAGCTCGAAAATACAGTAGCGCCTGGATCGAGGGGCTTACACTAAACTATAAAACAGTAATGTGCGTCTGAAGACGCTGTATTTCACCGGGCCTGAGTCGTTAAAGGCGGGAGCTAACTCGATGCTACTGAGGTTGAACAACTATCCAGCGACAGTAGGAACACAGAAGAAACAGTCAGTCTGTTAACCGGGATGACGACTACCACCCTCTGGCGCGTACATAGATGGCAGTCTTCGGCAAAGGTTAGCTGTGCAACACGCAGATTCTCGAGTCTGACGAATATGCAGACGCAAACTCCGTAGCGGTAATGTATTCAGGCATGACTGGCAGTTTCTAACATGTATACTAGAATAAGCAACTGATAGACTGATCTATAGCTTAAAAACTCTGTCAGCCTAGAAAAAAGACCCGATGAGGAAAGGGAATAGGACATACAGGGAGATCACTGACTGCTTAGATATTTTTAACCACGTGTCAAATCAATATTTTACAGCAAAATGTTGAAGATTTTCAAAGGCATTTTGCTCCTCATATGACACCAAGGGATACCCAAAATGTTTACGGGGTTGGGTTGATATTCTCAAGTAGGGATCAGAACTATTCACGGCCGGTATGGGCGCAAGCCGAGCTGCTGATGAACACCTCCACTACCTGATGACAGAGATTGCGACCATGCCGGGTTTTCTACATTTCTGTTTCATCAGGTCCGAAAGTTTACCTTGCCAACACGGTGGCACCGGGTACGTGCGCGAATAACAGTGAACATGTTTACCTTATGCTTCAACAATATTCAGCAGGCTGCGTGAGGAGGCAAAAATGGGACGAAAATGTTTTTACACTATAAGGAGCGTTTATGGACGACTTTACTGCATTAACGAGGCGCCCACAACCGGCGCTCGATGGAACCGATATGCGACACATACTAAGACCTGTCACTTTCGGTAAGACCAAGGGCACGTGTGTTCAGTCTGCTGTATTTTGATGTGCGGTACTTTATTAATTACGAAAAACAGGACGTCATACACCAAATACGTATGAATTTATGCGGATATGCGGAAGCTTTTCACTGTAGTCAGTCGGCAAAGCGATAGCCGAATGACTATGTATAACCTTTGACAGAGAGGATACTAGGTAAAAAAGCACACGGGATGTCAGGGATCACAAATGCCCCTTAATCAAACCACTTCAACATGGTCGAGTAACAGTACCGAAAGCAGTGTGGAAGAATGGAGTGGCCATTTGGATGCTAATGTAGCCTGATTCCTACCCTAACAGGTATTTGTCAAAAATCCGAATCATATTTAAAATATGCCATAGCGAAAGTAAATCCAAATTAAATAACAACAATTAGGCAATAAATACTTTTCTAATATCGCGTATGATCGCTGCGAAGTTGTCTTTATTCAGTTTTCAAAACACACTAGCAGTGTTTATCCAAGTGCCTCTGAAGTAAATACGGTAGAACTCCGCGATTTTTCTTACAAAGCTGAATCTGGCTGTCTAACCATGTCATCTCGATTTGCTGGGTGTGCGCAGTTCTATTCGAATCAACGTAGTTTCCCTGGTGATTGACAGTTTTGTGATCATACCCAGCCGGATCAAGCCGCAGATAAGCTGGTAGTTCGTCAGAATGTATTGCTGAACCTATTTGTATTTTGCGTTCGATGATAGGGATCACAGTCGCTTCATCTCGGATGTCTATGTAGAAGAACCTAACATCGGTACCCTGACATAATCCAAGGAAGCAGGAACCATCGATGCGTGAGCCGTGCTTCCAACACTGCTGTATTGGATAACAAGCTTTTTCTTCGGCAGGTGCATCTCCGCCTAAAAGACAGCCATGATTGTACTTACGGCATCCTGCAAATCTGGCCTCACCGATTTTTTCGGTGTTCTATTGAGCTTTCCCCTTCTGCTGAAAGATACCACTTCGGAGCAGACTTCCGGGCAGTAATTGAACCAATCACTTACAGTATTTTGCGATCAATCAGAAACGTATGCACTTCATCCAGTGGCATTCTGTCGCTCCAGAGCTAAACTAGCTCTAAAATTTCCCAGAGCTTCAAATTACAATGGAGTACTCCGTTCAAATCCCAATAATGGAAGAATTCGTTCCACCGTCTAACTGATAGAACAGACTGGCAATCCCCTTTTCTGCACCGCCATAAAGGTCCATTGCACTTGAGACAAGAATTTTCCTCTAGTAAGTACGAGATATTAAGACACAGCTTCTACACTGTACACTACTTCAGTACAAACCTCTTGTAAAAACATTGTGAAGTGTGCTGAAGTACAAACTATAAATTATGGCATGAATCACATTACACTAGCATCGAAAGTTTGACTCGTATTTCGTTGGCGGGCAGTTTTAACATTCAGTCGGGGCTCTGGGCAAAATGGAAAACAATGGTTCGTTCTGTAATAAAACTAGTTTGGATAAAGCAACCCCGGAAGCACTTCAGATTTGGGCGTGTCGAAACATATGAACAGGTATCAGCCGGATGGTTTTAGATTATTTGTTTCCGATAAACCTCGATGCAACGCCAGTCCTCAAAGAGAAACGTGGCCTACTAATATCTGTACTTGTACCTCTAACCTAGGTTGCTGATTGCGAAGACAGTTCAGTTAATAAAATGAAATTATGAGGCCATCGCAAATTTACATTTAGAAAAGGTAAAATCGTCGATACCCGGTCTACGATGATGGTTGCACTCCTGTACTTATGAAAAGATGCTGTAATACACTGTTCTGATGGACACAGAGGTATTAATACCAAAAAATATTATTATGAGCCCACAAAAGCGATAAATATCTAGTCCTACCTTGAAACATACTTGTTCGGCAGGGAAAAAATGCAGTCTTCCCAAGAATCAAATGAGTAATTGGACGAATGCGCGTTAAGGACTGACTTTCTTTTTTTTCCATCGTCATATTTAAAACTTACAGAGATAAAAAATAAACTAATTACGTACCGAAAACTATTCGTCAGATGCTCGGTTGCAGTCGCTTGCGATTGTGTCACACAGCAGCCAACCATAGAAGAATAACGAGTCGGGAGTCTTAGCTACTACCTACGGTGAGGTTACAGTCGCACTCTTCCCAGTCTGTAAGGTTTTATCTGGCAGAGAAAACGTTTGCACACGTATGATAGGGCGAGGCCAGAAGCAAACATGAGAAATGCAGACTTACATGCTGTTTGTAATAACGCCGCTCTTCCTCATCGAGCAATACCAGATTTAAGTAGTAGCGTACAGTGAACTTGCGGTTCACATCACGCATGGTAGGTGTGAGATTGTAGGCCGCGAGGAAGAGGCGTATGGGAATGGATTCACCTCGCACGGGAGCACCGTCCATGATTTCAAATTTCGCTAGGGTTTCCTGATCCGAGAATTGGTTGACGCCTGGAGCAGAGCATACAGCGTAGGATATTTAGGTGGCTTACCTATGCCAGTAGCTTCCCGTCGCAAAATCTGTATTTCCATATACTTGATCTTTACGCGAACCAGGAGGAAGTAAATCTTGCCAACAATCACGTCTTCTAAATGGTAACTGCATTAAAGAGAACAGGTTAATATTATTGTGGGTGGTATCAACCTACCAGGACTTGTTATACTCGAATTCAATGTGCAAACTTTCTTCAATACCAACTTCCATTTGTATGTTTGTATCGGGCTGGGGCAGCCGAAAGAAGGAGTGCACCACAATTTCCATTTCCTTTGTTATGTCCATAAACCGCCTGACTATTGTTACACGCAGAAAGTACCTAAATGAGGACGAGGGGGAGGAGTAAGTCAGTTTATTTGGCAAGCAATACTTTTACTCAGCAGTTTCCCGGGACGATAGACCACGATCGCCCATGGAAATGGTACGGAGAACATGGAGAAGAAATAGTAGAGGGGATGCTAAAAAGTGCTCTGAGGGGCCGCGCAGCCACTCCACAGCTGAATATGGAGTCGTCATAAGTCGAACTTTCACAATTTACAAGGATAAATGGGCTACCCTGGCAATATTACCTGCAGGAAATGCCATTTTGGTGTACAGACCGCTGAAGACATACTACTAGAATGCATTTCCTGTGCTTGATCTACTGACGAAACATTCGGTTGTTTACCGTTTTTTCTAACAAACGAGGTTACTTTTCTACGCTGGCCAGGCTCCAATAGAGATAAAAAGAGTAATCGTAGATGACCTCTCCACAATGCGGGGTAGACGGTAAACAGTTTGACGCTTTATTAATGCACGATACAGAATAGCCTGAGTTTTCTAGATACAGACCGATAACATAGGCCCTCTACTTTGCGGATATTTGACTACGAGTAAAATAAGCGGCTTGTTGAACCAGGAAGAGTGTATCCAAAGGCATGGTAACTAACTGTTTACAGCCTGAAATCAAGTCGGACGTTCTACCCTACTGCGTTAACAGATCATGCGATTAACCTTCATTCCCTCTTATGATGCGTGGGGCCACGATAGTCTGCCAACTTGTAACGGCCAACTCACCCCGTAATGGAAATCAGCAACTAACTTATAGTTCTCAACATCTTTTGGGTCCGAGGTTTGAGTAAGTCCCTGATTACACCGTTTTTGAGTGAATGCGGTTCGCGTTTTCCCAGTGTTAAATATTAAAAAAGGCCTCCAACCCTTCGTGACATCATAAATGTTGAGAAGGGATAAGGAGATGCAACGGAAGGTGGAAGCGTCTAAACAAAAGCACGTCTAAAAAACACTTGCCCACCTCAGCTGTACATTAGAGCCAACGTAGGACTCATAGGGTTTTTCAACGTCCGCGAAATGGAATGGGTAGGTGGCAGACTGTGACAAGATTCCAGGTCTTGCAAGTTCCTGTGTTCGAGTAAGGAATTCATCTCGGCTTCCACGGTCCGCGAAGAAGTCGATTTGCCCGACGAAATCGATTTTGATGCCCTGATATTCCAGTTTGCCATTTCGCTTAACGGAGATCGTCACTTTGCCGGACAAAGATTCGCCATTGTAAAATACTGGTAGCAATGTTCTATTGTTTTCATCAGTCTTGACTTCGACCATTTTCCTACTTTCCAGGGAATCCAAAACAATCTCAATAGTGGCATTTTGACCCAGCCCAAGAAAGTTCTGCAGAATGTAGAAAGGACAAAAAATTAAATTAAAGGCGCAAAATAGAGCTACTTAGAAATATTCAAAATAAATATTCGATGAAGAGGCAGACGAAAATTTAACTACACCAATACATAAATTGGGAATGAAACAAACGTCACACTAAGAAGGAGCCATTACAGTTCAATTTTTACTCTTAAGAAGAACCAAGTGATTCTGACAGCTGGAAAACTCATAAGTCATAAGTGTATCCTGATAGATTCACAGGAGATGCGCTGCGAAAACTCGGGAGCCAGATTAAGGGAATGCACGCTTTAACCGAGTCACACTGAGTGTGCGCATTCCACAAAAGTGCCACAAATAGCTGATATGGTAGCATGCCTATGTACAGATTCACGCCATGCAAATCACTTGCGCCAAATACCCGCATCAGGCGGCAGACTGGCTCAGAAGAGGAAGGGGCGTGAGGTCGACTCTGTCGACTCCAGCGAATAAAACGTGCTTTCTAAGTATAGCCATGCGCTAAAAGCCATGGCTTGGAAGGCTGCCAACTGACGGAATAAATCAGTCCTCTCGGGGAAAAGGGAAGGTTGAAATGGCTCCGTAATGTGACTCAAGAGTCACTCCCATTCAGATGGGACTCGGCAGCCCACTTGTGCTTGTGAAAATTCCGGTCTGTTGTGTGCGTACCAGGTTGTGTATGGCACGCGTAACCGAGATGTTTAACTTCGTAAATCACTGCATCGGATCCCGTCTCCAGTCACCATGATTCTGTCTTGCAACCGGGCACAGGTGAGTAGGAGAGGAAAATGCATTAAGTGCTACACAAGTCTAACAAAACATGGGAATATCAATTTCTTGCCTATTAATCGTCATCAGCCAGCCATACCTAACCCTAGGTTTTTTTGCGACCCCCGAAGGTCAAACCTGCGACCTTTTGGTTCGAAGTCCAACGCCCTAACCACTGAGCTACGATCTTTTTTCTGTCGGGTTCCACCTGGAATATTAGCAAGGATAGCTGGGCACTCACCGATTGCTAACGGAATTTACTTGTCCTTTTGTGCCTTGCGACTCACTCTCCAGCCACGCCAGCAGCCGCAGAGCAGAATGACAGAATGACATTACCGAAAAAAAAACAAGGGAAACTGGGATGTCCATTTCTCGCTTATTATCTGTCCCCAGCCAATCAAGCCCAATTCTAGGTGTTCGCAAACCCTGCGCAAGTCTTTTATCACCAGAAACTAATTCATCGACAAACTAACGTCTAACGCCGTTTTTGAAGTGCATCGAAGGCTGTCTATGCACACCACACGACTGTTGGTCCCTACACTCACATGAATTAGTTTGTCCGTTGTAATCGCTGATGGCTATCATTCTCTGACTGTAAGACTGTCGTTAATGCTGATGCTTGATAATAAATACTAGCTGGGAGTGGTTATAATCTAGCTGAATTCGAGTACATGGGAAAGATGCGGGAATGAATTTGTGGAAAACGGATTAACCCGTTAACCCGGTTGGTGAGTCCATGATTCGCAAACATTAAAAAGACCTTCAGCGATGGTAAACTACGAAATGACACACGCTCGGGTCTGACGAATAAGCGGTAGCGGACCAGCGGGTATAGGTTACCAGAGCACGAAGGGCCCAGGCCAGTACACTATCTGCCTTAAAATACCACCGTCTGATATTGACACTGACATGGCGCTAAGGAGACCCAATTAAATAATTTTGCTTGTCACAGCTGTCTTATCGTTAGGTTCTTGAACCAACGCGAGGGAGAAGACATCGAACAAGCAGTTTGAATATATATTAAGAGCCCAACTGTACACAAGGATCTCGATAAACTTCATTAAATGTCCGAGACAAGAACGAGGATCAATACGTTTGCTGGAGTCGATGCGCTTCGCAGCCCCGACTCATTCGTGCAGGAGAACAGTGTGCGAGGGAATAGAATGCAAACCGGACTACTCGATCGAGAATGAACCCTTGAGGTTGGATGCCTGATGGCGCGCAGCTTTCAGTGCAGTGTAAATGTCAACCGCTCGTCAGATGCTCGAACCTTCGCCTCAGGTTCTCGAGAAATCAATATCTCGACGGTTAACTCCCAACCATACACTCTATCACAACTATCCACACGACTCTTCTGGTGGACGCGGAGTGGCGATTGGACTTTAAGAACAGACGACCCGTTCATAGCTTGCGTGGGAAGAATTCAATGGCCGGCTGACTCACATACGACTGAAGAGAAACTGTGCCGGCATCTGTTGTTTACGTGTAAGCGTCAAAAGCAGACAACGGCCAACATGTTAAAAAATCTTCTGCTTGTGAATGCAAGAATTGGTTAAAAAACTTCCTCAAGCGTCCAAATACTGGCAAACTCTGTTAAAATTATCGCCAACTCAGTGGTAAACCCTCTAAAGTGAGTGACTATTCACGATATGAGCAGTGGCTTTACTGCTTACAACTCGGCAAGGGTGGGCGTTGGTGTGAGCACTTTGAGCACCTTCTCAACCTCTCTGACTAGCCCATCACACTTTCGCTTTCCTCTGCAGCAGTTTGTTCCCCTACAGCCTATGCAGGATCCTGTGACTCCCCTCTCAGGAGGAGGCCATCGATGAAATACTAGGACTATGCAATAAGAGGGCACTTGGAGAGATGGTATTCCATCAACGATCTACGGGTCTTGGACCAACACTCGGATGTCTTGAATCCATGCGGTGGTTGAACCAGAACTAGAACTCTAACACCCCTAAGTATGTTTTCAAAAAGTGAGACAAAACAAAGTGGGAGAACTACGGCGGTAGAAAGAATATCCATCTTTGCTATGCTGTCGGGCGCTTCAAGTGCACGTGAGATTTTAACTAGACCCAACGAAGCCGCATTCAAAGCTGGATATGTATGCACCAACTACATATTGACACTGCGGCGCATCCTTGAATCCAGCAACCGACGGTCATCTGCTTTGTTGAACTTGTCGCAGCATTTAAGTCTATCTATTATCAATCCACGTGGTGAGTAATGGAACTCGCTGGAATGCCAACACAAAACATCGCTTCAATCTTTATACTTAACAGCAAAGCGTAATACACTTCCAACTGAGCGAATCAACTACGGCAATGGTTTTTGCTCTGCTTATGTATTCGGAGAGTTCAATCGCTATATTCGACGAGGGCCACCGTGTGCCCCACAACAAGGTGGCACACGGATAATGACTTGCGCGTGACTTAGATTACAGAAGTAGTATACTTGCACAGCATCTACTACACTCTCCCCCCTCCTCCACCCAGGCCCAGTGTCATGCTCGAGTCAAGACTAAAGAAGGCTGGAGAAGTCGCAGGTGGCCAGCGCGGCAGAGCCGCTCTTAGACGTGCCACTACACTTAGCTGGGAAACAACGGAGTGGGAGTGCCATAGAGGTCACGTAAAAGAACCATTGCAACCTGATTCTCAGACCACCAGTCGGTCACTCCACATAAACACACATTGGGCTGACTGCGAAGTCTGAGTGCAATTGTTAGTTGGCAGCCTCCCAAGCTACGGCGCTTTAGGCTCGGGTCACACATGCAGCAGATGAGCCATATGGAGAAAGAGCCAAGGAGCATACATCCCTCTCACGCGAGAGGTGCCATTTGCAAACACATTTTGTGTGATATTGGGCGAGGTCATATGCGATGTAGATGCTAGTGGGGAGAAGAGCGGCGGTGTTGTACCGCAGGTTTTCATGGAGGCACATGTGGTCTAATAGGCCCAGGCGGTGACTGAATGTGCGTGGACAGTGCGACTGCGACGGGTGTATGTCGAGGCTTCAGGCACTGATTCATCGGTTGAAGTGCGATGTTTTCGCAAAGGGCTTAGCAGGCCGATGCGGGAAGTGAAGGTGCGATCACAATGAGGACAGGTTGGGATCGTGTCCTCATTACTACTGGTGGGGGCGGTGGTGGTAAATGGAGCAGTTGACAGGATGTCGGAGGTCGCCTCCGCGGTGATGGGAGTGAGGGAAGTTGTGGTGTCGGTGGTGGTCGTCGCTTAGATTGGCGCGGAAGGCGCGGCAGGGAGGATGGTGCCGGTGAACGAGGGCAGCGGGGCATCGGCAGTGGTCGGGGTTGTCATCGTCATGGACGTCGTGGGGTTTGAGAGAGAGGTGGCTGTAGGGGTTTTTTGGACGTAGAAATTGGTGTTGTCGGGTTACGGTTGCATTGAGTTTGAAGATTTTCGATAAGGCCGATTCGCGCGCGGAATGTGCGTTGGCAGTGTGAGCATGCTGGAAGGGTTTGAGCACTGGCGGCGTTGATCCGAGGCGCCTGTAATTTGCCATCTACTGTTTTTGGCTTTAACAAAGGCGATCCGGTTTGATTGGTGGATTGCTGCACCAGTCTTGCTACCCTTCTCCATGACGGTCGGTCTTGGGCGAAATCCTCCCAGGTATTCAGGCTGATTTCCAGTCGCTTCAGATGCTTCTTCAAGGTGCCGTTGCAACGTCGTTTTTGTACACCCTATCCACGAGAACTCGCAGCGACATCTCCGCAGAATAGTCGTTTGGGAAGTCACTCATCATCTATCTTCATTAAGTGGCCGCTCCATCGCAGTTGTTTAGGCATTTTGTGGATGCTGACGAGTCCGGTTCGCTCCAGGACTTCTGTGTCCGGGATCCTGTCCTGCCATCTCAGCTTAAAAATTCTGCGGAGGAAGCGGAGGTGGAAGTGGTTCAAATTCCTGGCTTGTTTCAAGTATATGGTTCAGGCATCCGCCCCATACAAGAGTGGTGTCAAGACGATGGCCTCGTAATCTGAAGTTTGATTATCCGTTGTAGGCCGCTGCGATTCCACACGGAGGTTTTCGGCCGGCCGAAGGCCTGGTTGGGTTTGCTGATCCGAGGAGAAACCTAGTCATCGATTCTCGTGTTGTGTGAGTGGGCTTCTTATACAAACGAAGTCGTCATAATTCTTGAGTTGGGTACCGTTTAAATTGATTCGAGGAGCATTGTATATCATGTTGCATGATGGTTGGCGCATTACCACTGTTTTCTCTGTGTTGATTGTTAGTCAGAAATTGGCACAGCCAGGGGGCGCAGGGGTCCAAGATCCTTTGTATGTCCTCTTGCGTCGCAAGCGTTTAGTGCGCAGTCGTCTGCGACGAGCAAGTCATGGACTGTAGTCGGAGATACACGCGCTGGGGCCTGCATGCGCCGGCGCTCGAGATGCCAGTCAGCCCTGTAGGCGAGGCGTATACAAGGGCTATCATCACTGTAGGCGTCCATCAACGTGGTAGATAACATGGGACTGAATAGGGTGAGAGATAATGCACAGCCCTGTTTCGCTCCGTTCGTCACAGCAAATGCATCGAAGACTATCCCGTTGTCCGTGACGCGCTCCGTAATACCACCGTTAAGCTGACGCAATATGTATGTGAATCACTCAGGACAGCCAAATTTCTGCATAATTTTCCCGTCCTTAACAATTAACTGTGTGGAAGGTTTTCGTCAGAGCCCCAAAAGTAGTGTAGAGGTGGGTTCGCATCTTCTGGCACCTCTCTTGTAGCTGGCGAGCGGAGAAGAGCATGTCGGTTGTTCCGCGATGTCGTCGGAAGCCACATTGACTTTTCGGGAGTAGTTCCTGTTCTAGGTGGCCATTAAGACGATAAAGAATGCGAGGGAAGATTATCCCCGCGATTGTGAGCGACGAGACGACATAGGTTTCAGTGGTATTCCTGGAACTTGATTTAAAAATGAATAGTTCCAACTGAATAGGTCTAAAAAGCACTCGATTCGGCAAATAACTTAGTCTAATTCGCAGTAACTAGACTAAAAGATGCTATGGACACCACGGGCACCTCGCTCGGCAGACAGACAGGAACCATTACCGCTGCGGTCGCCAACAACAACGCAACGTAGTAAATTACTAGGGGTAAGGTACACCATCAACTAGGGTCAGTTACAGACTTTATGAAACATAATTAATCGACCTTTGTGGAGCGTGCTAGGAGTTTTGTAATTCAATCGTTAACATGGGCCACAGGAACATAAACTCTAGTGGGGATTATACTATGCTGGCAGCTAGGACAAGTTTGAGAACGTCAGGACCACCTGAAAATCTTTGCAGAATTCTTTCAATGTAATCAAAAAGGTCAGGCAGCGCATTCTGTTCAAGCATCTGATGGTTACACGATATGGGCAGGAACGCAGCTTTAAAAAGAGGGTATCTGATTTCGGTCAATAAACTGTTTTACTCGTACAACCTGTGGCTTTATTATTGCCGAATCCTTAGAATAAACAGTGGAACAAAACGGACAGCGCAGTTAGCAGGTACTCACGGTAGAATTTTACAATAGATCTTGACAAACATGAGCTTGGAGAAAATAGTTGTTTATGAAAGGAAATTTAATTGAAGCGTGAGCAAGTATGGACATAATTTGCAACATTGTTTAGAGGTACGGTAATCACCCTAAGGATCCTAGCCAGCCGCAGCGCGTCAGTAAACAAAAAAAGGACAGGGGCCACTGCTGTATGGTTGGTTTACGATTTACGCACGGGTTCGGACTTTGCTCTAGGAAGGAAGAGGGAGATAGGAATTGTTATTTACCAGCTAGCCGAGTCAGCACCCTCAAGCAAAGATACAAACTTAATAGGAAAATATATTGCCACGAAGCCCAAGCGTCCGGCATCAGGCTGTAGTGAGTGCGATTTTCGTGAGAGTTAATGTTGCTTTCATCCATGGTTTTCGTTATTTCGACTTTCAGTCCACGATTCAGTGACAAGAAAGCTGGCTTTTAATTGTTTACCTGTCACTCGATGGGGTGCTTAACTAGCTGCATTCGTATGATCTCTGGCCAGGGGAAGTCACCTCCAGGAATTAATGGCTGTCAATTTGAAGAAGTATATAGTTTCCGATCCCTCGAGGCGACACTGCCACAGAATGGAAGTAGTAAGGATGACATGGTGTCCCGAGTCGACACTGTTCGTAGGGTTTTTGTAAGATGAATAAATGTGTCCCGTAAGGGGATAGGTGAGCGCCCTCTCTAAAATCTTTAATACACCCGATCGAAACCAACAGTATGAGCCCGTATTCCAATGGTTGGGGCGATGGATGACATGCTAACTTATTGCCTCGACCAGCTCATATCTCGTTATATACTGTTCTGTTTCTCGCTTTAGTTCCAACACGTAAAGCCAAATTCTTCCATCTATTTAGTTCGTGTTATCTACCTCCAGTGATTGAGCCTATCCTGATTACAACAGTGGGCTTCTAACCAATAAGTTGCAGGTTCTAGCCTCAGGGGGTGCAAAACGCGAGTCTGGGTATGGCTGGCGGTAAATGCTTCGCCAATCTTCTATAATCGTAAACTAATTAACGCACAAGCCATCGTGTCGGCAACCATTCTGCTGTGGGGTACACGAGGGATATCATCACGACGGTAGAAATATCGAGTGATAGAATCTTACCCAAAGTTTTTGCAGGCAAAATCTGCCAAGCAATAAATTTCGTTGATCTGCATCAGACGCCACAGTGACGTACGGAATCATGAAGTTGAAACGTGTTGCCGGAGGAGATAATGAACTGACAAACTGGGAGTATGCGTCGGCAGCAAGGCTGATTTGCTCGCGCAGGCTGCGCCCCGTCAGTCAATCAGACCACTATTCCCACATGAGAATGCAAATCTGAGCTAATAGTGAAAGGCTAGCCCTGGGTGAGTGTGAGGATATCACGGGGAGCAATCACGATAAAAAAAAATACGACTCGGGAAACAAGTATCAGTTAGCGGTAAATTGACATTTTCAGATGATTCATGATGAATGAACATCCTGCACGAGTTTTAAAAAAAAAACGCTTGGACGTGATAATCTATAGACTGCTGTAAACTGTAGTCTTGGGACTTGTATTCATCCCTAATAGCAATGAAATACGATTCGAGGCTCGAACGGTCGTACGTTAATCGCATCTGGAATTTGATTGGTTGCTAGTGAACCTCGATGACGCGTCGCTAAGGGCGCAAGAGAATGCGCGCAGTGTTATTGGCAAATCGATCGGGCACTGAGCTGTCAATCCCGCGCGCGCCGTGCCATGCCACTTCCTGCGCTGTCGTGCTGCGACGCGGTCGCGTAACTGCCTGCACCACTGTTCTGTCTATACTGACCGTTTTTTTGCTTTTTTTGCAGAATGTTTAGAACAGTATCTACGAAAACACTTAGGAGACGTGCCCAGAAAGGTTTTCTGGATGATTTACGTCAAATTGCCGAGAATATGAGGGAAATGTATCCGTCCGACTCATCTTAATCGTCGTGGCATCTGACCTTTTCCTCTAGTTCGTCATATGATGACTTAGAGATTTCCTCTGTTGATGAGGATGCAAGTTTGACATCAGATTTATCTGACATTGCACCAAACAACTCTTCAAGCACACCTACAATTGAAGAGGAACCTACGTTTTAAGAGGCTATGATTTCTTTGGCAATACGCTCGCATATGCCATTGATTCACCAGAGCAGTCTTCTGAAGATTATAAGACGGCTGACCTCTGACCTTCCCGCAGACGCACGAACGCTGTTGGCTTGGAAAAGTGATGTTTCAACGGTGACGGCAATGGGCAGTGGTGAGTACGATCATTTAGTACTTGTGAAACAGTTAACTGAGCAGTTTTGAGGCGTCTAATAGGCAATATTATTGTAACTTATTTAGCTATTGATGGGCTCCCTATACATAAGAAAACTAAGCGCGGGTTTTGGCCTATCCTAGGTAGAATTATGGAGCCCATTGTTTGTGAACTATTTTTTGCATTCATCATCCCTTTTTTTCCTATTTGGTTGTAGCTCATTATGTCTTAAGATGGATTTCATACTGGGCCCTATAGATTCCAACGTTTCGTTTTAAACATCCCGTTCCTCTCGTTGTCATAGGTATGCAGAACAATTACCACAGTTACCATTTTTTAGGACAATTCATCTGTAGCGGCGGTTTTAGCATAACTATACCTATTTTCCAGTCTCCTTCACATGCGGGTAAGCCATTACCTTCCAAAGATAATCTTTCTAGACGGGATTCGGCGCAAACGAAAGAGGTGACGTGGTAATAAAACAAGAAGACCCAGCCGATCAGCCATCAAAGCAAGTCTTCGATGGATAACGCAAAGCAAAATGCAAGAAATAACGATTTTGCAGGCTTAGAAAGTATAGGTGGTTGCCACACGGCATCGCCTTTGACGAAGTAGATGCCCTGACCAAAGCCGTCGCATAGAGGGCATATAGACAGCAATTGGTAGGTTTTCTGGACATTAATTACCGTCTTACTAGGTTACACATTTGGCCTCCCTTGGCGGCGATAGCGTCAGCAATTTTGCTGATCGCGTTTTCACATCGCTCTTCGCCGATGAGGTGACCTACCGGCTAACTTTCTACGATCGCCACTATGACAAATAGGCCTTTTTTCTCTCCCCTTTATACGGAATTCTTTTGGGTAAGAAATATTTCAATATTAACTAATTCATGTGCACCGCAGACGTCTTCAATCTCTGAATATTCCACAAAAAGTCGGACAAATTGCAGCTAGAACGAGTTTTCAAAAATGCCTTTAAAAAGGCATATGACCGACTGCAGAAAAAGGGGCTTAAAGGCAGCCCTGGGGCACTGTGCTGACGGTACGTAGATTTTTAATTATCAACCTTTTATACAAACATTTACTACATAAACACATGCGCATTGTTTACTCTCCATCACTAATTTTATTGTCTTTTCATTACAGGGTGGATACCTTATGAAACGGCTGAGGGATTGGCGGGTCCATCAACACAGGACAACTGATTAGGAGAAATTTATAAGATTTATTTTTGTACACTTGCGCTTTGCATATTTTTAAGCAAAATATATGTTAATTGCTCACTCAGTCTTCCGAGAGTCATCTTATCATTAATAACTATTCGATTAGAATGTAATGGGGATCGTTTTTAACCGTTTAGCTAGTATGGGCGTCAACCAAAGGAGTAAGGGGTTCCGCTGTGCGGTTGAAAAACGAGATACGAATTTTCGGATCCGATTCGCGTCCGAATTCGAAGTCATGGTCGGATCCGATTCGCGTCCGAAAATTCGTATCCTCGGATCCGATTCGCGTCCGAATTGTTATTAGGGATATACAAGTTTGTTAATATATACAAACCCCAAGACTATAATTTGTAGCAAGACAAACCTTCGGAAGGGGCCGTAAAGCCTGAATTTAAGATTTATGAAATAAACCGTAATTTTCATTTAAAACCACATTAAATACTGCGAGAAACTTACCATATTCACATGAAGTACGGCCGCACAGAACTTGAGTTGGCCCGTTAAGTGCTAGCGTAGTAAAACACTGGATGCCTGCAGTAGTATTTGTGTGCAGACAAAGTTATGGGTAGTCAGACACCCAAATTATATTCCGATTTTAAGACAGCATTTTTTACCTGCTAATTTAAACTCAGTGGTGAAGTGCAATCAGCAGAGTTCCTATGTACACCGTACTGAATTTCACATTATAAATAGGGTAATCAAAGGCGCATGACTACGTATAATTTAGGGTAAACGGGAGATAGACAGAGTCTTTGAAAGCCCTTTTTTACAAATAGATGCTAGCAAAAGAGTCATACATTACATAGCGATATGTTATAGCATATTGGTCATTGATGTCCACTAAATATAGGATCATCAAATAAAGATTAATCAAGGCTTCTTTTAAATATCATAACACATTCAGCCAGTATTACCCGAATTGGCACTTGGTTCCATTCTTTAATCACCCGATGGGAAAAAAAATTGACCTGAACTTAAAGTTTCGCGTAGTTTGTCTTCAGTTTTTATTGGTGACCACGGTGATTTGTCGGTTTTGACAATTCAAGAAATACCGGCCTTTTGAAAAGTACAGTCCACTCCTCTGACGAGTTTGAAGACCCTGATCATTTCCACCCTGTTTTTTCTCTAAAGGGAGAGGAAGAAGTTCACTTTTAGGTGGCCCTCCTAGGGTATGCACTCTAAGCTGCTAACTAGTTTAATCCCTCTCCGTTTTACTTTTTCAACAGACTGTAGTCTTGCTTCTCCCAGGGGCGCGATGCCTGAACACAATATTCCAATAACGGCTGGAAACATTTTCCAAACATGTGACTATGAAGCTTTCCATCAAAATTTACGAAGGATCTCCTGATCGCTCCTAGGATTCGCATGGCATTTTTGTTATCTTGGCACAGTGAGCCGATGGTTTGAGAGTGGGAGTCATACACACACGCAAGTCCTCGAAATCGTTTACTTTATCAAGTTGCCGACTGCCGATGAGTTACTTATATTCAAAATTGATCACCATTTTGTAACTATACCGTAATCGAATGATTTGGAATATGTTTAAATGAAGGTTCAGCAGCCGTTTCGTCACACAAATTTGCAAACAATCTGAGTTATTTTGTAAACTTTGCGCATCATCCAGCTTTTCGATGAAATTCCAAAGCTACCGATCATCAGCGAGCATGACTTTCTCTCATGTCAGACAATCAAAGCAGTCGTTCAGATATATCAGTATCAGAATGGGGCACAGAATGCTTCCATGTGGACCTCCACTCTGAACGGTTTCCCAGGGTGACATGGTATCACCAATACAAACACGCTGGCGCCTGCCTGTGAGAAAGTCAGCCAACCATTTGATTAGGTTGCCCTCAATAAATTTACCTTAGCCCTTGCCAATGGATATGTGCTGAACAACTGAGATAATGAAGGTGTGGAAAATTCTGTCATTAACGATAGAAATAGAAAGAAAGTGTGACTGCAGTTAATAAATGAAGAGCAATTATTACCTACTAAATATTACGAGTGATAGTTCTTCCGTAGCGAATATTGATATTCAGCATACGCCACACGGAAATGGGAATGCAGGGACTATGGCAAGCACATGAATAAATTTGTAATGATAAAAGGCCCGTGCAACATCTATCGCACATTCCCTGACATCACTAACAGGAGCCCGGTGTCAAGACAGACTAAAGAATACCGCTTTAGGCGCAAAACCCACAGATACTACACAACTGCATGCACAAATAGGCGTAAATGTTCTGTTAGTACATGTTGCCATCCTAAGGGCTGGGTCTTAGGCAATAGGTGGGAGCATAGCCCATTCCACGCGATCTGTCTTCTTATACTTTTTATATCACATTTCAGTATAGATAGCGTGGGTACGTTGCTGGAGGATATCACCATGTAAGAAAATCGCACAAGTAAACTGCATCCTGTTATATGTGTTCGGAAGACTGGAATGCAGTGTATAACCTTTTAAACTGTGAGATGTTGACCCGTCCACACCCATCCAAATGACGACAGAGAATTGAAAAATGGTTTATGCAAAATACAACGGGTTCCATATGTTTCTTAACCTGATCAATGAACATCCTTCTATCAGAGTTAATGTTCTCTAATGCAACTGATATAATAACGGTCCCGTTGCTTAGTTGCACAGCACCTTGCTTATGCTTGTTCACCCACCAATTCTCATGAAGACCGTTTCCTCTCCACTGAAAGTGCTATGCTACCGG
Source organism: Schistocephalus solidus (assembly GCA_017591395.1). Classification (NCBI taxonomy): domain Eukaryota; kingdom Metazoa; phylum Platyhelminthes; class Cestoda; order Diphyllobothriidea; family Diphyllobothriidae; genus Schistocephalus; species Schistocephalus solidus. The sequence goes on from WEDG01002554.1 coordinate 107,721, forward strand.
GACTTGGTTCCTCATCACCAGTTCGACCGTACTTAATAACGATATGCACCGTGTGCCCCAAAACAGGGCGTACGCAGGGACGGTGACATGCGTGTTAAGTATTTTATAGTCATTATAATTTTGCGCACTATTTTCTACACCCTTTCCTTCTTAATAAATCTGATGGAAAAAAATTAGTCTGGAACATATCTTTTGATCTCCAACTCCTGTGGAGAGGTGAAAACCTCATGGATCCTGAATTGACGGAACCATAGGTTTCGGGCTTGCGGTCTATCAGGAAACTGGTTAATTTCCTCCCTCTCCCCATTTGGTCCCTCGACTGCAGTTAGGCAAAGATAACACTCACCTGGAGACCTCGTAAGTAAAAACTGCGTGGCGTGTTGTTACTGAAAGTCCAAGTTACCACGGAGTGCAATAAAATCATGACCAATTACGACTCGAATGCGGAGGAGCAAGCCAGTTTCTCAGCACGTGCGAACACAGGCGATAAATACTGGTGTAACTTTCAGTAGCAGATGTGTGGGAGTGTAGCAACTATATCCTATAAATACTGCACCCACCGTGCGTTTAATACCTCTTTCTTTTGTGGACCTTGAACATGGGTTTAAGCATTCATTCTAAGTGGTAGGCGAATAATGTTCTTTTACTCGTTTTCACCCGCTCAATATCTTGCCAGCGTCGTTTCCTAGACTTAACCAGTGCTTTGGCTTGTTCTTCATACTGGGTGAATTTGAATGTTAGAAGCACACTAACACTCACATGTTCAACCCATTGTCCTTCTTAAATAACCCTTCATTATAACTGTGTTGTTGATGCACCTATAAGTGAGAATAAACGACCACGTTCAATTTGTGCAAGTGAACGGATAAAGTCATAATTCGCTGACATGTCTTACACATTAATTTGATTTTCACATTCTACAATTTATTTTACAAAATACGACAGCCAACGACAGATTTTGAGCTATATTTACCTTACTGAAATAAATGTAACTATTCATAAAATCCAATTTTTGATTGAAAGAAATTAAATTAAGACCAGTTTCTGGGATGACGAGTAGAAAGGATTATTTTGGCTTTATGGAATTTTAACCTACTTGCAAACAGAGCCGCCCTTAATGTAAGCGGGTACACGAGATGGGGACAGGCCGATTTCCTTTGCGAAACAAAGCTCTCCGTCCTATAACCAACTGCATGACAGGCTGGGGCAGTCAGTTTGTGTAAAGTAAAAGGAAGCGAGGGAGATTCAAACACTTAAATGCTTCTTCATGGCACATTAGCACATTTCTAATTACAATAAATATAACCCGTTATCAGTCGAAGCTTGCAGGTTACCAAATAACGAGATAACTTGCTCATTATAAACACGGAATGTCAGGCTGCAGTGATTCTTTCCTTACCTAGGTGAGATAGGAGCCGCGTTCCCTGGTACATGGGGCATGTGGTGGGGACCGTATCGTATGTGGTGCTCGTGGATTGGTTTTTCAGTTTTATCGGGTCCCGCAGCCCCACCCATCTTCGGTTCTCCTGACATTATCCTGCAATCGGAGCAACGTGGGTGAGATAGGAGAGCCTATTACAGATGCAGTGCAAGCCTGCCTCATTTTAAATCTATCCAAGCACCAGTCACCGCTGCCTTTTTGATGTAGTGTGTGGCGGAAGCCACGGGTTGTCACGGTCAAACTACTATATATTTCGTGAGAGGGATATGGACCTCCGAAATTCGGTGCTCTGATTTGGGAATTTTGGAATATTTTAACGTACGTTTCGATCAGGTGTTAGAGTTCGCTGTAGTTATCCATATATGTACTTCCGTTCGCTTGTTATTGGATGTAAAACATTGGTTCGAGTCCACGCATGACGTTCTTGATTATGCTATCAGTCATTTTCTTCGGCATGTATTTTCTGAAAACCACAAACTAAAAGGTTCCTTAAGTAATGATTTGACGGTGAAATAACTGCATCCTACTAGTTCTACATCGTTACCAGTCCGCGAACATTTGGCTTACATTTTTAACCACTAATATAACTTTAATTAACGTTAAACTTGGCACATCTGTGAGACCAATAGCTCTGCTATCCTTCCGCCGACAGAATATAACTCCAACGGCTGTGCTTGTTAACTTGTAAGAAGCTTCCTCCGCTTGTATTTATTACGACGATGCCACTGGCATTTCGTTGGAACGCCTTTTGGAGCTCGCTAAGGCAAATCCAAAACACAGGCTATGATGACAACTTCTGATTCGCACTCCAGTTTTTAAAGCATGCACGTTCAACCTTCAATTACTACTCAACCATCCTCCTTTACACTGTTTTTCTTTATCTGTAACAATACCAGTAGCTTGAATGTGTATTAACCTTAGCCTTTCTATCCATAACTACACTGGCATTTGACAAACAAGCCCGCACTTACCCCCGCACTTCTCAACAGGACTGTTTTAATCAAATTTAATAGCAGAAGTGATTTTCCGCTGGTGCGTCTTTCGCGGAGAGCGCAGGTCAAAACCACTCATATTATGATTCACTATGCTACTTCTTGCTACCGATTTCGGTGCGTATCGCTGCATATTTATTTTCTATTCATTGCCGTCTCACCATACGTCCCGGTTTTTACTTCTATCATTGCAGTATTTATATCTTACTTCAGTCTCGATCGCTTGGTAAATAATGGTTCAGGCGTTTTTGTGTCTCGAACACATAGCTACTACACCCGTGCAGATACGGATTTCGCGGATGATACTACACGTTTGAAGATGCAGACAGTGACCGATCCCATGAAATGTTAACAGAACTATTGAAATCCGTTCTCGATTAGCAAGGATTGCTTAAATGAGTTTGTGGTATTTATTAACTTGCAGAAAAATCCCAAAATATGGCAGCCGCATCAATATGTTGCCTTTAGAATGCACTCTTCTCAGCCGCCTGCAAAAAACACTCGGTAAAAATGACTGATTAAGTTGCTATCTTTTTATACTGATTTTCGATGCCTTTATAAATGTTAATATGTTGATAAAAATTGCCAGCCAAAATATAATTTCCGATGCTCATTAGATAGCGAATCAGAATATCGATTGATACCTGAGCTCTGCACCAGGCTCGGAAGAAAACTTCGATCGCCGCCTCAAAGAAGTAAAACACAAATGCTTCCAAACTCAACACGTCTTGTCTCCAACCCGAATACGTGAAGAGCAACAAGCCAATTGTTTGGAACTTGTGCTGACAAAAGCACCTGACAGCGTCGATGTTGGGAACTGTTCACCCTCACTGGGCAAAAGTGACCACATAGTACTACAGTGGAAATATTCACTTTTTTCTGTTCCCGATCAAAGTATCACAGTCAGACGCAATATATGGTGTGGGGATTTTACCCACATGTCATTGGCTGTCGAGTTAATAGGGACCGCTGAATACATATATTTCCTGTGATAGCTGTGCAGCTATTGAGTGGCAAGACCATAATCAATTTCATGGAGTCAACTCATAACAGGCATTCATCGCGTACGGACTTTAGTGGTAAATTTTAACAAGGAAATAAGTGCTACTTTTATCTTTTCGCTGACCTTTCCGTGTCCCTCTTTGCTATTTATGATCACCCCAACCAAGCAACCCCTTCTTTGATTTTTCCCGCATTACAGGTTTTTTGCTGGGAGGGTCAATCTAACCGCCTTCTACTCTCCTGCTAACCTTCAAATACACGGACCCCCGTAAATGCAATAGTTTTGAAATGTCTGATTAATGTGCCCAGTACGCACCCTACAATATATCGTAACAATTCTATGGATTTTATTAATGCATGAAATGAGGTACATATGAATGCTTTAGTTGTACCGTCTTAGAGAAATCACTTTTCACTCTGGAATTTTATTTCGATAAAGGCTTGTGGCTGAACCTCTACTTATGGCCCGGTTGAATTTTACGAAAATATTCCTGTTAATTTTTGGAAGGTATTCACGAGTATTGCACAAGTTGCTGATTATGCCGTTGAATAGAATAGTGAGTACGATTGTTTTAAGTGTGTTTCGTTTGCACTATTGAACGTACAAGAGCTGCAGTGTTCTTTTGTGTTCCGATTCGCTGAAGGATGATGATCAACGATAACTTTTGCAGAACCCTTGATTTCTTATAGGGTAAAGTTTGACATTTCATTTTATTCATTTTACAGGTTTCGCCATTAGTTAGTTTCTTATAAGAAGAAAGCTGTTTTCCTATGTTTTTCATATAAAACGAAGTAACGAGTGTCCGAGAGTTAAAATAAAACGGAAATGTTCATCTGGCCATCTCATTTATTAAGGGCAATGCGCAATTTATTCGCTAAAAGTTCCTTAAACTCACTTGAATACAAATGACAGAAAAGGTTAACCTTCTTCGAGTTCGAAATCTAAAGCTTTCAATTGTGCAGATAATTCGCAGTTATGGCTTTCTTTCTTTCTCGAAGCGCGAACACGCTTTCCAGTGAGATAAACTAACTTTTTTAGGCTGTGAACATTCCCCTGAGCCACTTTTCCTAGATAGAGGTAGTTCAGTCAGAAGGGTCCTGCGTCGGTCCGCTACACTGACTTTCGAGTAGATGGCCTTTGCTTGGCTAAATTAGAGTTTCTAAAGACATGAACTCTAGCGTTTGACTGAGGGGAAACATGGCCTTCCTCTGGTAAGCCAATAACCTTAAATTTGTTGATGAGGATGGTAGCATACACTCTTCACTAGAAGATATCGTCTCCGGACAGGCAGAGGATATTTCTGACTCAGCTGAAGGATGATGCTCAACGATAACTTTTGCAGAACCGTTGTTTTCTTATAGGGTAAAGTTTGACATTTCATTTTATTCATTTTACAGGTTTCGCCATTAGTTAGTTTCTAATCAGAAGAAAGCTGTTTTCCTATGTTTTTCATATAAAACGAAGTAACGAGTGTTCATCTGGCCATCTCATTTATTAAGGGTAATGCGCAATTTATTCGCTAAAAGTTCCTTAAACCCACTTGAATGCAAATGACAGAAAAGGTTAACCTTCTTCGAGTTCGAAATATAAAGCTTTCAATTATGCAGATAATTCGCAGTTATGGCTTTCTTGAAAAACGAAAGCAGAAAATATATGTTCGAATAAATTGTGCAAAGTATGACTTCTATCCTGCTAAACAATTGGCTTTAGCAGCATTGTAGAGTCATTCCAGATGACTTAAAAGGAGAAAATTTTATTGAAAAGCGTTGAGCTTTCGGAGTGAGAGACGAACTGATCCTAACTCAGCATCAATACGGTCCAACTGTGCTTCTAAATCCTCCTAAAGGGGGAGAAGAGGATTGTAAAATTTCTAAGCACAAATTATGGCATCATTTGAAGGAATGAATGCATGCATAGCTTTGCAAATCAGGCATTTTTCCTCTCCGAGAATCCCCCTTCCCCACGCTGAAGATATTAGAAAAAACCAGCCACCACCTTTGTCGAACATTAATCATGCATTTCCTACCTTCCATTTCAACGTCGAAATGCGATTTTTGTCGAATTTGTGGAGAGGCACCTTACTCAGGCATGTTTCCAGATATCTCTTTTGCAGCTGCAGTTCTCTGTAGCGCTTTTCTAGGGCAGCTGACACAGGGCTGGTTTCATCATAGCCAATTGACTGTGACATTAGTCTTTCAATGTCAGTCGACTTAAACCTCTCCACCACCGGAGATATTGTTGAGTAGTGCGATCTAAGGGCATTTCTATTGCCTTTACAAAAGCGAAAAAGCATGCACATGCGTTTAGGGAGTAAACAAAACATTGGAATCAAAATAAGTGCTCAGATTCATCTGTTGGGCACCTAAGTATCTGAGTGATGCGAATATACAGCAAGCTGTGTAGGACAGGAAATGTCTCTTGCCGATACTTGAACGCCTCAGCACTCCACACTTCCACCTACCACAGAGAGCCAAGCAGTCCAATTTATTAGAGCTGAAGGTGTAATTCTTAGTCCAGAAGAAACGAAATTGAATTTTAGCTCTGCTGACCAGAGCTCCAATGCCTATTTTTTTCTGTAATTTAGTTTAAGGCCCCACAAGTACATTCCTCATACGCTTGGAAGGCATTGTGCGAAATGTACCTGATATGACCCGGCCCGCTACTCAGAAATCACACAATTCGTGTGCTTGCTTGACTGTTGTCTCACAGAGCAACACGACAGACAAAACAGAACCTGCAATTCTTTCTCACTGAAAACTGCGTGTATTCATAGCAGCCCATTAAGATTAGCTAAGATTCTGTCCAATCCATGACAATAAAAAAGAATTACGAGATTGGAGATGCTGCTCGGAGTCTTATACAAATCAAGTTCCAGGGAAGTAATATGGCCGCAACTAATGGCAAGAGGCTGTCAGCAGCATGCAGCACGCAGAGAGGAAGCGCGAACACGCTTTCCAGTGAGATTAACTAACTTTTTTGGGCTGTGAACATTCCCCTGAGCCACTTTTCCTAGATAGAGGAAGTTCAGTCAGAAGGGTCCTGCGTCGGTCCGCCACACTGACTTTCGAGTAGATGGCCTTTGCTTGGCTAAATTAGAGTTTCTAAAGACATGAACTCTAACGTTTGACTGAGGGGAAACATGGCCTTCCTCTGGTAAGCCAATAACCTTAAATTTGTTGATGAGGATGGTAGCATACACTCTTCACGAGAAGATATCGTCTCCGGACAGGCAGAGGATATTTCTGACTCAGCTGATATGTTCCAAGGAATTTGGATGACAGGAGAAATTTCCAGATAATCTCTTGGATTGGCCTTCGAAACAAAGAGGGTGTGCTCGCAGAGACGCGCGCATTATGGTAAGTCAGTACAACGAATATTTTAGCAGTGGACAGAACGTTGATTAGGGGACTTCTACACTAGTGGCCCAGATCGGACTTCCTTAGCTTCCATGCTCTCGGGCTCCACACACAGGTGAATCATCGCAGAAAGGAAAACTGTTCAAATCCCTCTTGCATCTTCCGTACCGAATCTGATAGCCATTTGTGTGCTCCGTTATAGATTGAATGCGGACGCTAGTTTCCCCACCGACTGCTGACAAATCCAGACTTACGCTCTTTTTGAATGCTTCCAGCCGATTGACTGCTAAATACGCAGCCTCACTGATGTTGTATACAAAAGCAGGCGAAAATTCCCCCAGGATACAGTTGATCCTTCCTCAACCCCGCCGTCAGCAAGGACCCTTAAAAAAGGATCAGACTTCAGGCTTTATCTGATTAAACAGGAAATCCCCAGGAGGCGAACTTGCAAAGATGATGTCCGAGTCATCTGGTCTGAACTCAACAGAGTTGTGGGTATAATACATAGCCGAATGCTCATGGGTAACTTGTCTAGTTCACTGAAAGAATCTCCATATCTCCTTGGTACCACTGATTTTATGGGTAATGTATACTGTCAGACTGCAAGTATCCAGGCCCGGAGTGTCTTTAACGTATGAAGTGCCCAACCATGAACAGAGCCGTTCATCTACGCCGCTCGTCAAGACTTGCAAGTACCGTAAGCAGGCACTCACCTATTGGTTACAGGACTCATTCATCCCGTTCTGCTTGGTCAAATCATGCCATCACCTGGCAGGTTTAACAAACCCTTACAGATACTCGTCACCTGTCATTGTTCAAGGTGCTGCTTTATAAAGTAAAACTTACTAATTCAGTTGCTAGCTATTTTGGTTGTAATTAAGCCACATACCAATAGTTTACGCATGTCAGCTAACACAAGTTCCATACGCACAGATGCTATTTAAGTGGCTTTACTGGTATATTTCCTGTTGTTCTGTCAAACGCATTTCTACCACCCAGTTTATTGCACAGCACATAGGCCTATTCCTGCTTCTTCTTGATTCTCAATAAATTTTAAGATTTTGAGCCCATATGTGATCCATGGGATTAGTGACAAAGGTGCACGCGTTTATCCATTCGTTGGTTTTAACGCTGTAGTGGTAACGGAAAAGGTGGGGCCGGTGGATCTCATGAGAATTTTAAAAGAATCCTCTGTACCTGAGGTAAATTGTTGTTCATGTTGTTGTTGTTGTTGTTGTTGTTGTTGTTGTTGCTGTTGTTGGTGTTGTTGGTGTTGTTGTTTCGGTTCTTCAGAGGTTGCTGACGGCATGAAGACCGTGTGCTCAGTGGTGGACTGCAGCGTCTCCCTTCCGGTTTTTACACTCTGGCCACGTAATGGTAGCGTGGCCTCATTGTGTCGTCGAAGTGACTCGCTCCAAAAGGCTGGCTTCTGAATAATACCCTCGGCCCATTGTTCAGCCTCAGCGCAAATTTCACAGCGTGTCTCCTGGTCTTCCGTCTCAACGTCGCCTGATTTAATATCTTTGTGCCTAGATGCGTCCAAAACTTTTGTGAGTAAAGGAGGGCGTAGCTATAAATCATATATGATGGTTAAAATCAAACGTTTCGAGACGCTAGTGCGATTCATATTTACATTTTAATTTCAATCAATCAAAATATTCCAATGATCCCTGAAAGAAAACACCTCCAAATGACCTCCGTGTGATTTGCTACCGATCTTTTGTTAGGTAATTGAGATTAGTGTCATAGGACAAGGTACATCGTATTTCACAACCCCGATACAGTGTTGAAACGTGTTGTACCTCTTGTGGAATTTGAAAGCTTTTTTGAAAACTTTCAAATTAACCAGAAGAAGTATACATGAAGAACACAGTTTTAAATTTGGTTATTTTCAAAAAAAACTGAGCGAACTGTATGTATCAAAGCTTTTAAAAGGCGAGAACAAATATATTCATTGAACACAAGCTGAAGGCCACTGATGCAACATTTTTTCTTCAACGTTTACTTTTTTGTCAAAAAAGTTACATAAATTTCAAGTACAACTTGCCTATTGCGATCAGGTTTTCAGCCTTCTTAAAAATATTTTGAGTGCTATCGTCATGAAAAGTGGAACATGACTGCTTGAGCCCGATTCTGACCAGAGTGGACATTATCACAACTAAATTTTCGATCAACGGGCCTAACAAATTAACAAAAACCTATCCTTAAATCTGCGCGACCTATTTCGCTGTGAACACTTGATTGTAATAGTCCATGAGCGAAATGCGAGGTAAACTTACGTTATGTTAACTTACCATCGCATAAGTTATTTTTTGATTGCCAAGGCTTGTATTGCTGGTAAAGTTCTGTCATGTTTTGGGCGGGAAAGTGTTTCCATGCGGCTTTTAGTACCGCTGTTCAGTTGTGGGTGTCCCAAGAGCAAACGGGCTCTGCCTACTCTCAAATGTTTCCCAGAGCTTTACAACACAACGTGCGACCTACAGTTGTCAAGGTCGCCTAGGCAGCCACAAGAATTCAGGGCTTGCCTTTGGTGACATCTGATACGGCCGTTGTTACAGACACACAAATTGTGCCTCACTTACTGATCGGCTTTCCTTGCCAATGTGCTCTTGACATTAACTCTTCCATGTCAAGTTTTCATCTGATACCGCTCACATATTTGCTGCCCAACCAGCCCTGTCTTTTATTTTGAAACTCGCTTTTGTTGTGTATCGGAAGCAATAGGGTCTTCATTAAACGGACTTGTTGTGCCATCCAGTAATACTTAATGCACCGTAAGTCTTTGTTACCTAATCCAGTCTGTGTGAGGGACTATTTAGGATGGAATTTCTTTGTTCGCGTATAGCAGCCTAATATACCGATAATTGCTAATTATCCTGTTTGTAGTAGCAATATAAAATTGAAGCTTCAACCGCTATTTTAAGTGACACCGATCGTGTTTTTTGTTTGAATTACACGAGAACTTGATAAGGAGGGTTTATTAAAGGACAGCACCACATGTTATAAGCTGGTAAGTTCGCCAAATCACAGTCGGTTTAAGCAAACTCAAGACAGAAAACATAAAACAGACAAACCTCGTTGAGTAGGCATAAGGATATGTTCGTGGATGTGTGGCGCAGCTGTGTATGCACTTTCCGTACCAGCTGAAAGACAATTGAAAATTTATTCACAGAGTAGTTTTGTGATAAAGTAAAACTGTTATGGGTTATGGTAGCGATAGTGTTGCAGATATTCCCTCATCTTAAACACCTACCTCTAGGTGGTACAGAACAAGGGCAAAACATTATTTCTTTGAATGGAACCGTTTGCTACTAGTGACATTAACTGACTGACATGGAAGCTGACGTTGGCTAATAAACTCTCGTCAGTGCAGATGGTACAATTCCGATTACATTTAGGCACTCATTCCAATAAGAAACCTGCTTCTAGGCGAAAATATTGTTAGGAATTCAACTCTGTACGCCTAACGTGCATAGTGAGTCTTTTAAACTCTCAGGTAAAGTGAACGAGATCTTCGTGACATATTGTTAGATATCAAGCCTTGTTTGTCAGTTCGCAAAAGGAGTAAATAATCATCTGGTAAAAGCAAATAAATTGGATGATTTTATCAGTATTCGTCAAATAAAACTGCAGAATTCTAAAGAGGAGAGTGACAATTTGAACCCAGAGAAATAACCAAAGCACTGTGAACGCTTTATGTGTCCAATTTATTTATTCCCCTAATGTTTTACATAATTAATACGAAAGGGAATTTAAAATGCATCAATTTATATTTGGTAGTAAAACGCCAGTTCACTATTGTAAAAAAATACATCGATATTAAACTCACTTGCTCAGAAGTAGGACCATACAAGGATAGTCTGTAGGAGCCAGCCTCTTACATAAAAATGCTCATGTGTCAGTCATGTACAAAATACCGGTCGAATTTGAAAAAAAATATTCAGTGAATCCCTGTGTATGTACTTCTTGAGTATAATACTCGAAAAAACTCATTTGACGCAGTTGAGTTAAGTTGCTAAATCGCTAGTAGAGCTATTCTCTGCAAACACGAATCCATTACAGACTGCAGCAGAGCACACGACACAGGTGAGACTGAGCTGCCAAGGGCAGTATAGTAAGGAGCAGAGTCAGCAGCCGAAAACTGCCAATGTAGTCTCAATTCTACTGCAGCCCGTTAAAAAATACAAATGAAAATTTTGTTTAATTAACGGGGATAAAGACTACTTATGTGGTCTCCTTGACGGGACACGGAGAACGGAATCTCTCGCCCAGGTAATAAAAGTTGCCCTGCGCATAATTATATGATGCAAAAGTATTCCCATGCTCTGGCCCTAACATAAACCTGAACCATAGCCGTTAGCTTAACTTTAAACCTTCCTTTACTCTACAGTGAACGCCTACCCGAAGCTTAACCCCATTCCTATTTCCCCTGGAGTTTAGCGGGTGGTTCTTGTTCCTGTTCTCTAATATAAGAAGTAAGTTTAAGCCAGACTCAACACAAAATTCTTGACGGGAGACTTTAGATTCCTGCAGTTAGGAAATTGAAACTGTCAGCAGCTTGGGGGGCTCTGCTTTCTTTGAATAATTCAACTGGTCGTTCGTATGCTTTCCATTCAAGAAAAAGACTTAGAAAAATAAAGACACTTTATGTGTTTACTAACCAATAATTTATTCTGTCCAAACTTCCAAACTTTTTGATGAAATGCTTTTTGGAACTTTGGTTGCTGCGTGCAATGGAAAGCGTTCCTTGCTGTGCCCAAGTTATTTTATATAAGTTCAAATCACACAATAATGTATTAAAACAATATGTACTGGTTCAAGTCTGTGGAGTTTATATTTGGAAACTCAAAGTGATTGGGCACTGATAGGTTTGTGTGATATAAATATAGGTGCAAAGACTCATTGCATGGTGAATTCGGGTTAGCAGATCTCAGCTGGTTGTCGAATGAAAAACATTCTTTCTATTTTGTCTTCGAACTCGGACGTAGAACCTTCGCAAGTGCTTGCATATGAATAATTGCGAAGAATGGCGTAAAAGCCAAGGAAACCTGGAATGCTTACTTAGGATTTCGTTAGCACGCTTAACCAGTGATACCCCCACCAGGTGGTACCATTTATTTGAATGAGAGTTCAATTTAGGTAGGCTTCTGGCTGGATGGCAACGATAGCTGAGTCCCTAATTTTCTTTTCAGTGTCCCCTTTCTTTGTCAGCAATGCCTCTTAGTGGCTGCATTGTCCATGTGACTACCTCTGAGATCCTTGGATCCGGAGGACTCGAGATTTCTATTTCTTTCATGCAGTCGAAACAGATCTGTGTCTGCCAACGTTATTCGCCCTTGGAATATTTTGAGGTTTACTTGCCCCCTGTCTCATGCGTTTGCCCATTTAAACACACCAGTTACGTCACGATGAGCTGCGGCATGATGTTCAGCAACCTCATATTTGATTTTTTAGGTTATCCAAGTGTTAGCGATTAAAAGGCCTCGTTCCTCTACAAGAGATAGCAGTTAACCTCGTTTGCTTTCTAAGGAAATTTTTGCATGAAGGTAGAGCAAATTCTTCGGAACACACCTTTCAGACTCTTAGCTAGTATCTGTGTTGTGAATATGGTGAGTAAATATGCAGGTTAAATTAGTTAGATAAAAATAAAATCGAAAGTAAAAGCAAATGAGTCATTCTCACGTCTTTGTGTTGGCATCGATTATTCGGCTTCGTCGAAGTTCGTTGTTCTCAGTTTCCAGCAGCTGCACAGTTTTTTCCAACTGGTAAATGCTTTCCTCTTGAACGGACACCTGTTGTTGCAGCGTTTCGTTCTTCTTTTGAATCGAAGTTGATGCCGTTTTTATGATTTCATATTCCTTCTCCATTGCATTGTACTCAGACATTACATGGTGCAACAACTCGGCGCGCCTATCAGCCTTGATTTTGGCGTCTTTGAACTGAAAAGCGTGATAAAGAGGCTATTAGTAGTAGTAACTTGATCCAAGCGTGATTAAACTCACGGCTCCCGGTGGGTGGCTAGAGCGTTGGCTGTACTAAAGCCTTCCCCTTGCTGGCGTGGGTTCGAATCCCACTGAGGCCGTCAAGGTTTTCACAAGTTGGTCAAAGGAAATGAAGCTATTGCTAAATGCGCAAGGCATCCATATTCCGTACCCGACCGAAAAATCTAAAGACTAATGTAACGTGCTCGGTCGATTTGCTGATTAATTTTCACAGTGTGCACATCTGTTAATCGCATCTCTTAGGCTGCGAAGAACAGTCTTCACACCCTGACACAAGCGAAAAAGCGAGAATCTGGAAGCAGATAAGAAGAAGGTGACTGAAGTGAGAAGGTCCTTTTATTACTTTTTACTTTCCTCAGAAATAAATAGCCAGATTAAAGCAAATAAGTTCAAACGAAGTTCGATGGCACAGACCGAAATTTTGATACGGATATTTGGGCTGAAGTCGATCAACCACAGCGGGATAGCTTCCGAATATGCATATCAACTTTCGACCTGCACTGATAGGCCTTCGTTTAAGCTGATTTACTCTAACTTGGCCATTTTTTTCTCAAGAAAATACGAAGCAACAATTTTAAAAATTGAGGATCTACCATAAAGCACACGGAGAATGCTTGGTGACCTCCGGATGAGCCGAAGCCCTCGCAGCTGTGCCATGCAGCTGTAGAATATCGGCGATACTCATGTCTGGGGTTTAAGCTAGTACCTGTGCTACCAACTTGATGTTTCGTGTAACCCCAATATTTTCCTATTCGCCTGACGTTCCGAACTCATTCTAGAACCTACACTTGTCTGCTGCTGCCTCTAGAAGTATTCAGAGACTTTGTAAGCGAGGGTATAACTCACCCTGTCAAAGGTAAGCGCAATCGTGTGGCACACTTTGAGAGCCCACAAGAAGATAAGTAATCCAAAAATAAGTAAAGTAGGACAATCCTGATAGCTGGTGAATTTTGAATAATAATGAATAAATATCAGTTTTGGTGGTAGGAGTAGGAATTATGACAGATCGGTTCAAAATGGAGGTCCAATTTGAAAAATTTGATTCAAGGGTTACTTTAGGAGACAAAAACGCTGAAAAGGACCAGAAGGTTTAATCCATTTGTGAATTTTAGGTTAACTGGAAGTCATTTATTTAGATCACCAAAAATTGAACACTCGGAGTTGACATTATCCAAGGAGTGGCACTAAAACCCTTTCGCTTGCCTAGGTACCCGGGCCTGTGAACACTAGACCGGAACGCTATGCTAGTTTGTTATTTAAAAGTATGCATTGTAATAAAAGTAAGACTAGTAAGCCGCTAACAAGCCAATAATTCTTACTGGGAATATAAAGCATTTTTAGCGCTTCAACAGGCCCGATTGACCCTGCGTCATACAGAGCCTTCAGACAAGTATGAATTCGTTCTTATTGACAAAACGCTCAATAGATTTCGATAAATTTCTACTCTTTGCTTGGTAATGAAGCTTTCCAAAGAGGATATAAGTTCGAAATGCGAAAATTTTGGTTGTTAACAGTTTCGTAATTACGGTGGAACTGGTATACTGCAAATGTTTTGATTGAATTTCGGATGTTTTGATGATGAGATTGGGCCCCCGAATTAATAGCTAACAGAAAAATCAATAGATGAATAGTCAGAACGAAAATTGAGACACTCACGTCGGGACTTGGCGACTGTTTCCCGTACTATTTTGCTCCATTCGTTGGTCACTGCCTGAGCAAATGGCATCGATAAAACCTCTCGCATGTACTAAACAAACATTGTTGGTTTTGCAGACATCTCACAGAAAGGCAAGTCAAACATACGAGGGGATAATCCAAAAACGAAAATTATTTTCTGCAGGGAAGTGGGTTGGTGGTGCTAACCTCTCCCGCTAGAGCCGTTTACAAGACACTCTTCATGTAGAGTTGACCAATTAGCGTGCACGAGAAGCCATCGCAGCGGACAAAGTGATTGCCTTATTAAATCCCCTCTGGACTCTCGGCGATTTTGTGATGAAAAACTTAAAGGAACAATGTGCCAGCATCCAAATATGTATAGTGTTAAAGAAAACAGCAGTGGAAACTGTTTCAACGCGTCAGGATGCTTACGGGAAGGAAGCTCTAATCTAGGAAATAATTAACGAGTGGTTTATCCGATTCAGAAATAACCAAATTTCCTTTCAAAATGAATCTTGCAGTTCATTATGGTTTGTTTTTTCGTTACCAAATAAGTCTTTCATGTCGAATTTATTGCTTATTTTACCACAGTGAACCAAAGTTACTGTCTGCAAGGGCTGAAGCGATAAGAAAATGCAATGAGACAAAACTGACGGAATTGTGGTGATTGTGGGGCTGGTTGCATCATCGTGCCAACGCGCTGCCCACACAACATTCAAAATCAATCTGTTTCGAACAAAAAACGACATGACAATGGTTTCTTACTCCTCTTATTTAGCCGAGCTAGCACTTTACGACTATTTCTTATTCTCAAGGAGGAAGAGAGACCTAATAAGAAAGCGTTCTCCAAAAGTAGCAGTGGTTAAGAAAAACATAGCTGAAGCACTTAACAGCATTAGCTTAGAATAAAATAACAATGCTTCGACCAGCGGAAAATCCGTTGGAAGAAGTGCATATCATCTACTGAACAGTATTTCGATGATGGTTCATTTTTAGGATGTTATCTTACATAATAACCTTTGAATGCATAATTTTTTTTTTTTTGAGTCCCAGCTCGTAACTGACACAGGTCAAGTCCCTTGCTGCTGACATTTGAACATAAATTTAAACGGGTACTGTTGGTGTCCTTTGGACATCCTTTCAATTTCATTTTTGTCATCTTCCTCTCTTTGGCTGTTCAGAGTGTTTTGAACGGCATCCCCACACCTATAATCAGCAAAATTTGATTGTCTTGCAGGCGGCACACAAGAAGGCAGATCAAATATAAGGTTCACAGGTCAAGTCAAAGTGCTGCTCACATTTTAACATAAATTAAAACCAATACTGTTGATGTCATTCTTACCCCTTTTAAATTTCCCCTAGCTTATCTACCTCCGCCTCATCTGCCAGCTTTTCCCATTTACAAAACAAAGTCATTAGCCTAGCACCTCAGTATATGCACTGTATGGTCTCTGGTTTTTACTCCAAATAAATAAAACAAGTGCATTAAGAGGTTCTGGATTCTAAAGTTATAAACATTGCTCCACAGAGCCAAAAAAGGTAATGATAACTTGTATGGCCGCCTAAGCAGGACATGGTTATAGGAACGCATTGCCCAATTGATAAATGAAACCTTGAGATCAATTTCAGGAAGGCAAATGTTCCGTGTTTTAACCCAAATGTTAAACTGATCTGTAAACTTTATCTTTACCCTAGCCCTACCTAAGCCTAAATCCGACAGTTGACACGAAACCAAACCTTAACTCCTAATATAACCCTGAACCGCATTGAAAATCTGACCTTAGCTCCACCTTTAAACCTTACACTTAACTTAATCCTAACACTCACCTTAATCCTAAGCCTAATTCCTCATGAATTAGGTGCACAGCCACACGCATTGTGCGCGGTTCCTGTTCCCGTGTCCTACTTCGGCGGCCATAGAGCTCATCCTTCTCCCACAAGGTATCCCCGACAGCAAACGGAGCAGAAGGAGGTAGAATACCAACCGAATAGGTGTGAGAGTGGAAAAAAACTCAGTTAAAGTAGTTTTACCACTCTTCTAATCAACAACAACAGCAGCAGCAAACTCACCCTGTTTAGTAGGTCATTCAGTTGGGAACGAAGATGAGCGTTTTCGGCATTCGCGCTGTCGAGCATCTCCTGCAAATGTTGCTTGCTTACGTCATCCCCATGCTTCTGCTCCTGTTCACTCATCCTTGGACAATGTTGGTACGCGTGGAGCCGTTCGTTGAGATGCTTTATGCTCCTGGATGTTCGTGCAGGCGCGAGCGTGAAAAGGAGAAAAGTGTTCGGGCAAGAGCAACTTTTCTGATGGGGCCTACTGTGAAGGTCAGCTATGGTATTTTCTCTCGCAACTGGTTGCCTACTCCAACAGGCGACTAGTGACTCTTGTCAGCCTGCCTGCCAGCTCATCTTACATACACCACAGCACTCACATGGGGAATGAAGGCGGGGGTTTCGTGGAGGTGGTATTAATGGGCACGATTTCATTGGATAGCTGGCTCGGTTTTTTATCTTGTGCTCAGCCGCGCGTCTGCTGGCACAGTAACGCTTGGCAAACACGAACACCAGGTAGGTTTACCTGGTTTATGTGCACATGTGAAGGCGCGCTTGACGTGGCAAGCATGCTAACTCGAGCAGGACGACAAAACAGGCAACATTGCACGCGCTAGTTATTCTGAAACGAAGTTAAGCTGAGCCCTTGACTGTTTTGTTTTGCGACCTGGGGCATAGTGGTAGGCTGGAGTCCGTAGGATAAGGTATAGGCTCGTTTGGCAGCGGCGATTTTGGGACAACCTGTTCGCTGGGTGGCAGTACGGATAAGGTTGATTAAGTTCATCTTTGCCGATTAAAGTTAAACATTGAAATAAAGAACCTCTTTATACAGGTGGTCTTGTATTGAATTCGCAAAGGTAAAACAACACCCATGGACCAACACCAGCCCTTACACTAATCCTCACCGAAACCGTAACCGTAAGCCTAAATCTTAGCTCTTCCTGGAATTATGCGCAAGGGTTCCTGTATTACGTGCGGTTACTATTCCCCTGTCCTGCGGAAGAATGGACCCCGGGAACTTAAACTTAAAGCGAAACTCTTATCTTAACCCGAATCCTAGCCTAAGACCTAAGCGTACTATAAACACTATCTCTAACCTCAGCCGTAAACTAAGCTCTAAAGTTAAAGGTAACCTTAACCCTAACCTCAAACCTGATCCGAAACTTAAACCCTACTCTAACGATAAAACCTACTGTATTTTCCTTCGAATTTGGCGCAAAGACTAAATCGCGTGCGCTTCCAGTTTAGGCGGCCAAATAAGTCATCCAAAGTTCGAAGAAATGTTTATGCATTGGAATAAAAAAGACTCTCCCTTCAGAGGGTTTGTATCAAGTTCTCGAAGTAAAAACAACTCTCGTGGACTAGCACTAAGCCTAACACTATGCTTAGCCCAAACCGTAACCTTAAACCTAACCCTAAGCTCTCTCTGAACTTATGCATAAGGCCACCTGCAATATGTGCGGTTTCTATGCCTGTTTCCTGCATAAGGATGGACGATGGAAACAATTATTTGTCAGACTCCTGATTCTACGTGCGAAATCCAGCTCCCCAAATCAATCTATAGAGTCTGCGCCAACCGACTCGTTCATGGCCAGTGGGCCCCAGGGCCTGTATACGAGATGGTCTCTTGTTGCATCATCAGCATCGGGCCTGAGTACACGAGCATTGGTGCAAACGCTGTCTGCCTATCCGAACTGCGTTTGCCAGGGCTGCTAATGACGCACACAAAAGTGCGCCTAGAGATGTTCCACAGTGGCTTTGCTGGCAACTCCAGTCAAAATAGCGTTACAGTCGCCCTGTATGGTCGGGTCGAAACTTCAAGTAGGTGCCAAATACGGGTGTCACCAAGATTTACAACCGGGGCATCTTTATGCTGCTGTTGTCACTGTTATAGGGGCTGTGGTGCATGTCGCAACACCATATTCTGGGAATGTGCAGCAAAAGGCCTTTTAAGTGAAGACAAACTTGGCCTTACCGGGACATAACAACCAGAGGGAGAGAGAGACGCAACGACTGGAGCAGTAGGGACAGAGGGCGTACCAACGTCATTGAGTTAAAATCTCCCGGTTGTTGTACACATTACTTTTTGAGCCCTCGAAAGCCTCCACTTCTTGGTTCATAATATTTATGACCACTTTCAAAAAACACCTGAAAAATATGCTTTTCTTAATATTTTGGTACATCTAAGTGTTAAAGGCGCGTGCAATTTGGGGTGTTGACGCAGGCAGTGAGAATTGTTCTGATCATGATCTTGGGAGGACTCAGACATGGTTTCCTCATGGGAAGTATAAGGCTGCAGCACATCCACCGGCAGGGCTTTAAATTATACGGCTGATCGATATTGCAAGGGCCCTTGTGATGACCCCCTAATGCAGTTAATTGCGTCCTAATAACACTCACGGGGTTGCCAAACTTCGAGATTTAAATGACTTAGGGATCTCGAACGCACATACTCTAGTGGGATCGGCAGAATCAACCAGAGGGGGGTGAGGAATTCGCTAATGAACGCTACACTGCTTTGGAGGAAGCTTTCAGTACAGCTCTTTAACCGCACGGACTCGATCCGTCCGCTGCACCAGTCAGAGGATGAAAGCTTCTCAGCTATCGTCTTCCCCGAAGTAAACTCTGGTTGGCAACAGGAGACTAGCATTCCTGATATTAGGAGCTTAGCACTAAACCATTGGAAAAGGTAATCATCAAAGTTGTCATCACTAACACTGCTACAATAAAGTTTTCTAATCTCCATCTAAACAACCATCCGGTTTCACATTCCTGCGAAGATGGTAACTGGTGAAATACAAAGTTTAGGGTTATTTATTATCAGCTGGCAGACCATTTATTTGGTGACATGTTTTCTATTCCTAGACACCTGCCCCTACGATGATACATGAAAAAGTAAATAAAAGACTTTACTTTGACGGGAAATGATTTGTGGATTAATAATGCGCCCGACATAAATAGATGAACACCAACATTTCTGTCGAGGTCAGGTGAACAGAAGTGTCTTTTACAATGATCAGACCAAAGTTAACGTAATCACTCACTTCTTGTTTTCATTGAAAACGAGGAACTGGTTCTTTTTCACACCTGTTTAATGGTACGTGCTATTTTTTTAGTAATTTTCTGAGTTCCTGAATCTATCAAGGGGCAGAATTAATTTTTACATAGCTGTGCTATTCTGAAACACCAGCAATAGTGAGATGCAACTATTTGAAGTCCCCTATGATTACCAAGTAATTGGTACGCCGGACTTTCCATTCTTAAATGAAATTCCAGCAGTAGTTGATCTCCGATCACTTACTTGCAAATAACGCGCATTCAACACTTTACCCAAGCCAAGCAATTATGTGTTTGTCATTTTGCATGCTTGCATCAGACGGATACTGTTTGCTTACAAGGGATAATCTGATGTTCCTTCTTGTACGTGCAATTCACACTATGGGAGTCGGATCAAATGGTACGCTCGGCAACTTTGACCGGAAGTGCATTGAAATGACTTATTGGAACCGCAAAACGCACCGAAAGTTTCGTCTGTAAAGACATCATGTTTTATTCGGCTGCCTACGAACTTTATTTACAGGGAAATTCGCAATGCGTTGAAACAAACAGGTACGTTCCATTATCAAAATATTGCTCGTATGCGACTTCTGTCGGTCCTGGGAGCCTGTCTCTGTGCAGGCCTCAGCAAATGAGCAACTGCAAACACACACGGTATGGGTGTTTGAGTCAGACTGATGCGAATTCCGCCTCTGCTAATTTATTCCCTACTCTCGAAATAGTTCTTTTCTGCGGGCCTCTTCTGCTTAAAATTACGCTAGCGCCTCGAGACTTACTCGCTGGTTGTGATACTACCCCTAGTTAGGCTGCTGCCAGCACGCAGTCAAAGGCCTTCTGTCGGGATAAAAACCTGTCAGTACTTTCATATGTGCGGGATAAGTGATATTAGCTGACTATTTGAGCTCTCACGGAGTGAATCTTATCCAGCAACACCTCATTACTTTACGAACCACTTGATTACACTTGACCGGACTTGCAATATTTATCTATTATTTATATAGATCCAGAATCCAACAATGCAGTCAGCCAGGCCTTCCTCTCTTGAGAACTTGCACTGGGTGGCAAAAGGCCCGACCAGATGGTCCAAAGAGATGGCCATATTTTTGGCCTGAGCTGGGTCCTCATGAGTCCCTAATCATTGCCGTACATGCGTTAAGCCCGCTAAAAGTTGTAACTTGGAAGGGGGTCAATTGACAACTAAACGCAGGCCTCTCAGTCAGCCCACGGCGTATTTGTGTCGGCTGATGCACTGAGCGTAAGCATCTGGCAATCTCATACGTATGAGATCCGTTCGAGTAAAATCTTGGCGTGCTGTTTGTTGGGGGCCAGATTCTGGTCGTGGCACGCTCTGTCCGTTACTGCGCCCAACCCCTCATCATACAACTAACCGGCTGGGAAAATAGAATTTAGAGAGCTAGGGAGAGTGAAGTCAATTGTCTCAGCGCATATTCTTCACTATAAACAATCTGATTCACTTGAATCTTAGAAAGCTGCCACCTGACGGGGGTACTTGGTCTCCCTCTCCAGATGGAGAATCAGGCTGCAACAGCTCCTTTTTAATGTGACTTCTATGGCATTCCCATTCAGTTGGGATCAAAGCTGCTCTTTTGTTGTTTGGGTGACATCCTGGTCGTTTGTGCGGAGAGCAGCGGGTGGGGTGGTTCGCCTAGATGT
The DNA here is from genome assembly GCA_017591395.1 of Schistocephalus solidus. NCBI lineage: Eukaryota > Metazoa > Platyhelminthes > Cestoda > Diphyllobothriidea > Diphyllobothriidae > Schistocephalus > Schistocephalus solidus. The sequence goes on from WEDG01002554.1 coordinate 128,957, forward strand.
GAATTCTCGCCACGCCAGTCAGCTGCCCTAATCTGAGTTTCTTAGCTCTGTTTAGACGCCGGGACCAGCTAGCAGAGGAGGAGTGAGTGTGGTAGATACTGTGCAAGTCTGCTATCACTATAAACAAAATCGCGCTCAGGTTTCGGTCCATACACCCATCTCACTGTGTGGCGCACGATGGAAATCGTCGGAAAGGATGGTCGAACTGTCAACTGGAAGGGCACAGTTATTGCAGTGACCCACATCATCAGCCATCCACAGGCTCATGGTATTCGTCGAGACGTGAGAGGGAAAAACGATTTGTGTCGACACTGAGGAAGAACTCATATTCGTGGAATATGAACGCAGTCTACACTGGAATAAATCTGTCACCCCTGAACAGATCAAGATGCCTCAACAGTCATGATTTTGACGATTTCCGGCTTACGAGATAAATTAGTTTTACTCGAGACTAAGGTTTAGACGGTAATGCCCCGGTCCCTAATGTATCTGATGTGGCCTTCTCTACATATAACTCCTGAAACCACGTAAGCGAAAGCTCCTACTCGTGGCGTTAGTGGCCAAGCCGTGTGTTAAACGCGTAGCTTGGCTCTACCCATAACTGTGTCATCATCCACTTCCAGTAGTCTTGAAGTGGTCTTGGCATTCGATCACCGTGTGGGTGAAAAGTAAGTGAGCTAGATGCAGTTCAAGTCTGCTTCATCGTATACAGCTTTGCACACACAAGCGATCTTTCAGTGTATAGATGGTCCCTTTCTTTCGCAACGCACGAAGGATTATCTAGGCAAGTAGTTTTTTTCCTTACCGTTTGAAGAAGCGAAAAAAGCTGAGTAGATTAAATTCGTGCCGAATTTTTCATACCTAAGGCACTCACATATTCCCGTTTCCAGATCAGTGCACTTTGGACACGCGACGAGATCAGTCTTTTGATTTGTATCGTGTTTTATTGCGGCAGAGCATAAATCGGAGCCTGCGTCATTTGGGGTGGCTCCATCCTTTGAAGGAATCAGGTCGGCCCCACGGTCTTCCATGAGACTATCGATGAATGGCCCGCGAACATTCGTGCTCTCCAGCATCACTGACTCTTCCTGGTTTGTGGGACCGCCTTTTAGTCGTCGGTTGAATACTCTCCGAGGGAGATTCTTCCATCGGAGGCTCTAAAGAAGTTAAAATATTTCCCTTGCACATTTTAGCCTGTCAACATTTTCAGCTACAGTCCGTGCGTGAACGATAGGATTGAAGTTTTCAGTTAAAAGAGTCTTAAATTCATAGAACAGAAAAATTTCCATCAGATTGTAGACCGTTGGGCGTCGAAACCATTACACTGATGGGAAACAATGCTTATGGTTGATCGAATTCCAAGGCATGGACTCATGGGCAACCACGAGGGCCTCATTTTTACATGAGGCCTTTTTGCAAGAGAACGTCACAGAGCTCGGTGGCAGACATTTGCTGTGCTCTCGAAGCTGCTAATGTTTTTTTCCAAAGTCTAAAACCAACGGCAATGCAAACTAAAAGCAGAGATCAGTTGCTGTGAAACAATTGTAATCGGGATTTTTATTTCACTCAGGTTAATAATTTCATCATATCAGCAAATAACCTATAACGCTGACTGTCTGGGACAACTGGAAAAGTCCTTTTGGGCTTATTTTTCATCCTCAGCTGGTGCTACCACAACCCCGGGCTGCACAATCGAGATTTGAGTCTGAGTTAGTTAATATTCCAGCAGCGACCTCAGCACCGCATTCTGCTGACTGACATTGGGAGTATGTAGTCACGTGACAGTGACTTGCACCGGACTATACTCATTGCTAGGTGAAAACAAACATTTTCGTTATGCACTGGATTCAGTAACTGGGTGTTTGTGCTTAAGTGGAAAATTCAACCGTCACATGAACCATTTAAAAAATTCCTTTTATCAGCAGTAAAATCTACTTTTTCGTTTGTCATTCAGGGCGGGTTTATAGGTTTTTAAGCGCTGGAAGTGCTTTGGATGAAAACAACATCCAATTAAATCAAAAGTACAGTCAGTGAACGATGTCTTGAAATTGTAACTGAAATTCTGAAACGCTCTTTCGGTTAAGAACGATTACTTTACAGAGCCTGTAGTACAGATATTCCTGCGGTATAGTCCCGTGCTATTTCAGCCACACAAGAACGTTTGTGTTTAAATGCCGGCCGGCAAAAACCTTTGCTAAAAGCTTGATTACGTAAGTAGTTTACCTTGTTTCGATGCCTTAGCAGATCCAAATATATTTTATAGAAAAAATGCAACAAATATCCTTTCTTTAACTATTCTTTTAAATAATCATCGGTTTTCAAAGTTCATTCTCCAAGAAAGGTCATCATTTGCTTTTTTCAAAAAAATTCAACTTTTGAGGTTGTTTAAAATTGTACCACGTCATTCAGATAGCATCCTATCTAAACATTTAGTAAGGTTCCTCATGAAGTGTACAACATAAGTCATAACCATTGTAAAATTTGTCGAGAATAACATGGTATCTCATAAAGGACATAAGGAAACGTATGCGTTTCCTTCCAAGGAACGCATACAGTTCGTAGACTGAAAATTCCAAATGCAAATACAACAGTAGATCAAACGCAAAAGTATTCAGACATTGGCAGACTGTTTTAGCCGATAAATCTCCTTCTTTCGAGTATGAACTTTGATACGAAGGTGATTTTCTACAAACTCAGCACAAGAAAACATTTTTTTGCATTTATTTTCTATAAATTCTGGTTTAACAGATTAGAGCATAAACAATCAATAGAACAATTAAATACTACTTAAATAGTCATATTTACCGAGTAAGATTTTTACAGGCGGCTGAAAACATGTACATCTAAAAGCTAACATGCTGGTGTGTCTGACATATCACGAGATTATGCCGCATTATTATCAGTATTATAGTCTCACTTAAGTAGGCCTCCTTACTCGAAAATGCGTTTCAAACCTGGGTTGAAATTTCATAAGATCGGTCACTGACGACAGTAGATGGATAGATTTGCAGTCCTTCTAATTTTTACGCTCCGTGCGTTATATGTTCTAATGCTTCTATTTTATTCAATCAGGAATGGGTGTGAACTGAGCTTCTGGTTCCCCAAAGCAAGCATGTTCCGTATGGGTGGTATAGATAACAAACAGGCAACCAGCTGCTAGGCTTAAGCCGGTCAAGTTATGAGTAGCAGAGCGGGGAGACGACAGAAAATGCGGGTAGACTGATATAGCCAGGTTTTGGGCGTATTCTGCCTCCATTCAGCCAATCATAAACCTGGTCACCATCTGTAACCAGGAGCAAAAAATTGCGCTCGTACACTGCGCAGATGGTCCACAGATTGGGTTCATCATATGGGTTATAAGCACTTCATCGTACCAAAGTAATTGGCTACATGTTCATGAGCTTTGCCATGTCGATTGAGCCTGGTTGCTTCGGAAAACCAACAGATCGGTTGTGCCCATTCCTTGTTGAATAACTTGCCAATCCGCAGAGATAGAGAATGACAGAGAGCGAGGCACTGGTGAATTTCGCCTCGATTAAGGTCCTATGTCCCATCTGCCTAACACCATCTGCGATCATGTGCGCAGTGTACGTAGTAGTCAGGGTGGTCAGGGTTATGATTGGCTGAATGGATGCAGAATAAGCCCGAATCAGACTGTATCAATCTACCACCTTCTGCGTTGTCTCCCCTATCTGCTATCCTAATTTGAATGTCTTCGGCTTGGTAGTTGGCTGCCTGTTCGTGACCTACACCACCCATACCGAATGCATTCACTTTGGGGAGCTACCAGATCGGTGTGCTCCCAGGACTGATTGGATGAAATACAGGCAGTCGAAAACATAACGAAAGGAGTCGTTAAGATCAGAAGGATTGTATGTCCATCCACCGATTCTATAAAGTCAAGTTATTTTTAATGTTGTTTCTCAAGTACATTTTGTGTATGTAAAAGTACACTAAAAAGTTGCATTTCCCAACTATTTGCCAACGCACAGATCATAAGATTTTATACTTAAGACGTACACTTCTGTAATCTTGCGGATTTGGTTGCAGGCCATCTTTTTTGTTCTCTTCTGTTAAACGCAACAGGTAGCAGCGCATGACATGCTTGCGGCAATTTATTGTGAAAAGTGGACATGGGGAAACATGATTCCTTGTGTCGTCAGAATTAACAGCTTGTGTGGGGACTAACTTGAGCCTAGCGGAGACGCTAACTGGGATACTATCTTCAGCGCACCATCAGCCCTCATGTTTCAGCACACACGTATTGAGAAGGTCCTATCGCAGAACAACGTCCCCCCAAGTATTCCTTCCACAAAGACTGCTGAAGAAAGTTTTGCGTGCCTAACGTGTCTGGTCTGTGTCAGCCCTCCTTCTATAGCCGAATACCGCCTTACCCTCAGTATGTTGTTTCCATTATATACTGGGAGATTATTGCAAGCAATTTCATTTCTAAGCAAAATAATTTTACCTCACAGTCAAAGAAGACTTAAATGGCCATTTCTGGCTTATTGTTCGTCATCAGCCAGCCATTTCCGTGGTGCCTTTGGGTTCCCTCTCGAGCCCCACCAGCATTACGAGATCATAATGGCCATTCCTGGCTTGGATGTCGTGATTGGCCATTCACACCCAACCCAGGGTATTATATCACCCGAGGATCGAACCCGTGACCTAGTATTCAGAAGTCACATGCTCTAACCATTGAGCCAGGGGTTCGTTGTCCTGTCGGTTGCGACTGAAAATATTAACTCTGGCGTTGGGGTTCGCACTACTCGCGTTACGAGACACACTTGTCCCTAATTTCCCTGGAACTTCGTTAAATGTCCACATAAGCAATCCTTACCTAGTATTTAACTGAGTAATATACTTTTATATCAGATAGTCGGTTATCTTAAATGGGGTTGGTGAACCAGTCCGCCGAAATGCGCTTCGGGGTTTAAGCGCTTGGTTTCATTTAAACGACACCCTTTGCAGCAGGAGGATAAAAAAATTTTCGCATTTGATAAAATTATTCTTGGACTTACCGGGGATAGAGGTTGGACTACTGACCGTGAGGGTGTTTTTTAGTGGGTAGGGATAGTCACTAGGCTGCAGTGTCTTAAGAGCCGATGGTTCCTCAGCTTCACTGCGTGGGATTGGCATTTTGCGCCAAACAAATTTACCCCTACGGATAAAGAAATAAAATGAAATCTGTTAATACTAAGACTAATTGAAGCCTACAGAAGATTCACAAATGAGGGAGCTTGTGCATTAAATAAGTACTACCAAAGACGCAGTCTGCCTTAAAAAAGCTCGGAACCTCACAATATAGCCCGGAACACGAGACTTCCATTCCATTCTAGTTAAGGGAAAAGTGAAAATAACTGATGGGGTATTTTCGAATAAGTTCACAACTTATTGGAATGTGAGTGCAAAAAGAATTTCATCACATCGCTGAAGTTTGTGTCTCTGGTTACATACCCTACACCTGCAAATGAAAGCTGTTTCTACAGTGAACTAAACTTAAACTGCCTGTTTCTCTGATGCTGACAAAAGGACATACAAAGGGTAGGGATAATGTCCTTATCCAGAGAAGAAGGCATTGAAATGGTTACGCATCTTTGTATATAGGCTAATGGAGAAAGATTGTAATGTGTCGGTAAAATAGGAAGTGAATAAGTGCCAATTTGTCTTTAGTTGAAGCAACTTGAAGGCAGCGCACACGACTTTTGACATAGATAATACATTTGATTCATTTATGTGATTTCGTTGTTCTGTGTTGGATTATATGAAGGAGAAGTGTTCAAGCTCTATGAATAAGTAAGTGGCTTTTTTAGGACTGATTAAGAATCTCCGACGAGAGTGTATTCATAAATATTTGACCTATGAACGTAAAACGATTTTCAACCACCAATTTTTTTTATCCTGAGCGTCTTTCGTTCCCAGAGGGCATCTTTCAAAGTAAGAGGTGGGACAGCTGTTTTGTTTATTAACCATGCCTTAAACCGCGGTTTCAGTTTGTCATTTTTAGGAACTTTGCGTCATGCATACTGCTTGTCTAACGAAAAGCGTATCTCACAATGCCAGGCATATAGGAGAATATCCAAAACTAGGAACATAATTATAGGTAACTACGTGGAATTCGGACTGCTGTACGGTTGAAGAGATGGCACTGTAAAATGTTAACCACTTGTTGCAGTTCGAATTTGATTGTTTAATGGCACCCAACTCAACATTTTAGCCATCTAGAAAGCCACCATAGTAGGGGTCTTGGATTTCATGACTAGTGGGGCCTGAAAAATGTACCTGAATATCAATCCTTTAAACCTTAATTCGTCGTAAGCATATCTATCTCCTAAGAATGTTCCATCGCCATATTTGTGCAACTCTCTCCTTTAGTCTAAGTCTAATAAAAGGTCGGTTGTGCTCTATTTACATTTGACTGCTAGACGAACTTGGGTTTATGTCTAAATGAGTCCTGGGTATAGGCAGGGCAGTTGATCAAGTACGGAGTTTTCATTAGTGTTTCGTAAAAAAACTGGCACGATAAACCTTAGTTTAAAAACATCGACAAAGTTTGTGCACTTGAATGAATGGCAGCTCCAGTGTTTGTGCTTGCAGCGACCAAGGAAACAGATGAGCCCTAATTGTCAAAATTGCAGCTGATTCCCAAGTAAAAACGACCAAGGAAAAAATCAATACGTAGGTTTTTTATTCTTAACAGAAAGGCCGAAACACAATCGGAGCAGCCAGCTCGTGTTGGTGACACCTGTGCACATGCCAAAATGCAGTCGGGGCTGGTGTGGACGTGGGCTTGAAAGTGCGTGTCAATATCAACTGTGAGATGTATATTTAGCGAATGCTTTATGCGTCGGCGACTTGCACTGATTGTTAAGGCACCCAGGCTGCATTACGCAAGGCGGCAGTTGACGCCTGAAGGTGGAGCGAAGGCAGAAGACTCACATAAAACAGGTGGCCTATCTCACGAAGAGGTTAAGCCAAAATGGTGAAATGTGTTTCCATTCAGAAAGGATTCGATAGCTGAGGTCGTAATGTTAACTAGCATGCGGCATGATCTCAAGATATTTCACTCACACCAGGATTTTGAATTTTAAATACGTTTCTCCCCAGCAGCTCCCAAAAACTGCAATCTGTAAAACATGAATAATTAAGTAGGAAAAACTTTTTCTATTGGTTTATGGTCCTTACTGTATCAGAATTGGCGGATTATGTACGTTGCAGTAGACTAAGTGGGTAAATTAACTCAAGTGTGCTTAAACTCATGACTCATGGGGGCCTCGTAGCTCATTTGGCTATAGCATTGGGTGTACTAAAGCCTTCCGCTTACTGGCATGAGTTCGAATCCCACCGATGCCGCCAATTCATTCACAACTGGGTCAAATGAATTATAAAGATCTGTAAAAACCCCACAAATGTATTTTGTACTCATTTTGCATGAAAACATCTTTTTCAAAGTTCTCCTTCGAATAAAGGGTATTGTTCGTTCTAAAAAGTTTACCAGTTCACGAATAATTTGAACCTAAACCGACGTCGCCCTTGCTTTTAAGGGTTCCAAACCACAAGCTGTATACTTCCTCATGAAGGGAACCGTAAATTCGTACATGCTGCTAAGAGATACTCCACAGGCTTCATTAAATTTTAATGTCCATAGAATATGTTTAATATTTCCTAAGGAGCATTTACAAACATGCAGATAAGCTGCCCTTTGAAGGAGCATTTCAAGATGTTCAAAAATCTCCTAAATCCTCCACAACTTCGACCAAAATATATTACAATATACGATTTGCTGCCAAAAGGGTACAAGGAAGGATATTTAGTGCGTGCGTTCCATGAACTATCTTCAAATTCAAAATGGCATCGAAAATCAAAGAAACGAATATACACTTATCGAGCGGTCATTTTTTTTCGGGCGTGTTTTCAGCGCGCGGTTGGAAAGATGGCATTTAAAATTCGGCATCCTGCTGTGACTGCACCTTTTTGGGATTGTGCCGTACGGTAATAAATATTACATCTCCGCCTATGAAATATTTTTGTAATCGAGAACACACTTCAGGATTTCAAGTAACGCTTCACTATGTGAATGCAAGACTACCTACCCACATAAATGGTCTGTTTTCTTTAAAGGGACAAATGCAGGGGATTCTTGTTTTGGACCGAGTCAACTAGTGTATCTCGAGGAAATTATCATGCCTCCGACAGGTAAATATAAATAAATCCACAAAACCTGAAAACATTAACTTTGAGAGGGGGTCAACAACTAATTTTCCGAATGTCAGTCGAGCGTTCTGCCGCTTGAACTGCCAGGGGATCTCTCGTTCTTTGACAGCACTTTTAAATTCCATAATTCGATTCTTTTTTCCCCTTTGAGACAAATCCAATTTACGCACTATCACATAAGCTCAAGTATTTTCCTCCTTTCTGGTCGCTTCCACTTCACGTTTCCTGCTACCTGGACGAAGAGCCTCTTTGGGTGATTTCGAATCCACTAATTTTAATAAATTTGGAAAATAATAGGCCGACACTGAGAGGAGCCCACAACTCTGCTCTCCTCAGCCTAATCAACACCTTGATGGCAACGAGGAATGTCCTCACGGTCCTCCCGGAGGCAGTAGACTGAAGCGAAGTCAGCCCGAATTTGTTTGTGGAAATCTTGAGAGAGATGCAGAGGGTCAGATATCATCGTCAGTCGACAACTTTAGTTTCTCCCCTCACAAATAAAATCATTTCCAATCGCCTTGTTCCGCTGCCGAAAAAGAATCAGCACAGACCTTCTCACAACTAACATCCACATTTCTTTATTTTTATTGGAGAGATTTCTAAATGGAAAGCTCATCCGAAAGTAATATCATTGCATGCGAAAAGACCTGGGCAATGCGCAACCAGAGTTTTGCTAAAACAAACAACTAATCAGTGAGTCGTTGCATGCAAGTTTTTTTCATTGGAATTCATGGCACAATTGCTCTCACTCAAGTACGCCAGTCGAGCGGCAAAACGGTCTGCTGCTGATAAATCGAGCATGAGCTGGCGGTGCGGCGGTAGCGGTGGCGGTGCGATGACTCATTCTCCCAATCGGTCACACACCCTGGCTACTGTCAGGCTACCAGCTTGCTCTGTTCTGCACAAAAAATAATGGCACGGATCGGAACCGAGCAAACAGAGAGCCACCTGAATCCTAGACCACTGAGGAAAATTTCTCAGACCCCGGTACTGCTCTTCTGCTCGCCTTTTATGCACTTCGGCTTCTGTCGTCAGGAGAGGTGATGTCGTTGCTAAACCAGAGAATAGGTGGGTAACAGATAGAGTGCAGCTCCACAAAATGGCGTACACTGACCGCTGAATTTCGCGGTTTCTAGTGTTAAAACCTACCAACGGGCGCTAACGAATAATAATTTCCCAATACGTCTATAGCAGTAACCTTATGGACTAATTAACAGCAACAAGTCGATAAATCTTCCTGTAAGTGCCCAAAACACTGGTTGTGAAAAAGAGTCATCTTGATAGCAAGGAAGATAAGACGGACACCGGTGGCGGATGCAGAAAGCAAATGTAAACCTGTATATTCTATTGATGTTTGAGAAGTTGATATTTTTAAATGCCAATTTTGTGTAACAGAAGCGATAAATGTCTATTACTCTATATCCTCAAACACAGTTAACTAAATATTCCTGTTCAACGTTAACTTCCTCCTAATGAAGGAGGAAGGTACCGAGTTCCCACTGGAGCTCAACTCTGTTGAAATGACCAAAACTTACACTCCAAAATGAATAAGCTGCTTTTTGATTTCCTCAAAAATTAATCCTCAGCATGGAGAAAATCAATCGTAGTAAAGGTTGATAGATGTAGACCAACGTTTGATATGAATATTTGGGCCACATTCCATCAGCAAGATAACTGCGTAGTATTCATTAAACTGTCCAAATATGCATCTCAAACTTTCAGCTCGCGCTTACGGACCGAAGTTTAAACTGCGTTATTCCAGGTTGGTGATTACTTTCTGAGAAACTTCAAAAGCAACCATTTCGAAGGAAGCACACGGGGAACGGTACCTACCTTCAGTTCAAGACAAATCCCATATTCTGCTATGGTATTAGGGTGAGACCATGGAGATGGACTTACAAACCAAATGAATGCTTCAGGAGAATTTTTAGCAAACGGATTGGTTCGATATCATCTGTATAGGAATTTCAGGGCTTTAAAAACCTCTTAATTGCAACTCTTTTTTAAACTGAAAACTACGACTTCATTGAGTAGAAAATGTAAAGAAGACATAAGGTACTGAAAACGAGTATGACAAGTTATATCTTGGATATGCTTTCTCTAAAATGTAGCTGGACATATAAAGACACCGAAACATCGGACAAAAAGATCAGACCACATAAGTAGACATAAAGGATAGGTCAGCGTGCAATACGTAACCCCATTACATGCCAAACTAACCCAAACAATATCATTTGTGTTCGTTAGGTTTAGCATTCGTTACAGGGTTAGTAGGGTCCCACAATATTTCGTTGGCCGCAGGAGGACCGAATTATCGGGTCAAATAGCAACTTTCCAAGTGGTGCTTATTAGGGCACGCAAAACCCATCAGGTTTACTATGGTAATGTAAGATCACGCACAGCCGGCGTCATTCTTGCTCCAATCGAGGGTCCGTGAAAAGTACATCACGTTAAGTAGGAATGACATCGCGCATCGTCGTCGATGTGACGTTAAGTGCCCACTTCTCGCAAACCGCATAATTGAGGGGGAAAACATTATTGTGCCACCCTACTAACCCGGCAACCAATGTTAACCCTAACGATCACAATGGATAAGTTCAGGTAAGGAAGGCGCTCTCATTTCCGTCATTAAGCCTCATCCATAAAACCACCTATTACCATTGGTCACGGATTAATTGCGAGGAGAGGACAATCTGGCAGTCACAGCCAGTGATGTTGACAAATATAATGTACTAACTTCATCTAGTCAGGTGGGGGGCTCCGGCATTTAGCAAGAATCTCAGACCTGCGTAATGGTTTGCCGCACATTTATCCCGGAGAAACACAATTTACCACTGGAAGCTAGCTGACTTCCAAGATTTGCTTAACGGCATCTTCCCCGATATTCAGTTAACAAGGGAAGAAAAGAATGCCGAACACTTGCCTTTCCTTGACGTCCTGGTCACACACAGAGCCAGTGGAGTACCTAGCACCACAATGTATAGAAAGGCGACGAACACAACCCAGGTTCTCAGTTATAACAGCGACCACCCAATGGCGCAAAAAACGTGGCTGTGTTAAAGTACTCTTTCAAAGAGTAAAAACACATTGCATTGAACCGTAGGGACGCGCACGAGAACTACCACACCTTCAGAACCAACTGGCAAGGAATTGATACCCAACTAGCTTCGTCAGCCGCTGCCTCCGTTCGCGTCCACGTGGAACAAACAGAGGAGAGCCTCCAACATTCTGGCACCATCTACCATACATGAAGAATGTGTCAGAAGCAACGGACCGTATTGCTACAGATTTCGGTGTGGGTATCGCCCATCATCCGATAGCTACCCCGCGTATCAGGGTGATGCAACTGAAGGACCAACTGGACGTAGGTGAACAATCTGGAGGCATTTATAAAATACCTTGTCGTGACCGTTCTTGCCATTATACAGGGCAGACCGGACGAAGACTTAGCTGGCGAATAATGGAGCGCAACGGGCAGCGTGCCGAGGCAGCCCACTGCCTCAGATCGCTACCCACACGCTGGAGGAAGGCCACACATTTAACTTCGCGAGCACGCGGTGTGTGAGCCAGAAATATGATCGGGCGGGAACTACTGGACTCCTGGGTGTCTGACAGCAACTCTATCCCAGCGCGTTCATCAGGTCGGTCAACCGACGGTATCGCCTAGTTTTGTAAGGTAAAAGTTTTAAAACGATTTGTAAGGACTGTAGGAGGCGACGGTTCAGTTCAGTTGCCCAATGTTGGTCTCCTCACGTTTGCCGGTTGCAGGGACGTTAGATAAAGCTTCATAGATTGGGTAAGTCGTAAATCCTCCTGCAGCTTTTTTGTGACTTGCAATAAATTCGGTTGTTATAACACCGGCTGGAGAGATTTAACAGTTTACTTCGGTTCAGTTGAGTAAACGTTCGGTCCTCACGTACAAAAGATGTGCTATCTCATGAAAATTTAATCGAAATTCGGAAATGTGATTTGTATTCTTAAAGTTTTTTTAGCGGACTTGTAATAGCTTTTATCGTACAGCATAATCCCACGATTATTCATTCATGTTAAAAGGCCAGCTTATGAAAGAGCTTTCTTCCGACTGCCAGAAAAGAACAACATCTTTTAAAAATGGTTACGCAAGTAGTGAATTTTTCCCATCGCTTTACGATGCTCTTGTAAATTCAAATGAACACGAATATTCTTTCTTGTACTTATTTGGTAGAACATTACGTGGACGACGATTGAACCGTCAGTCTGACAAGCTAGAGCAGGTCAGTGGAGCATGGAAGTGAGAAGTGAGATTGAGGTGAAAACCTGAGCGGATTCCTCGCATTCTAGCGCACTTGAGCATCCCCAGACAAAATAACATGAGATGAGGAGGAATCGCTCCTGGCTAATGGACAGGGGGACTGCCTGAGTTAAGCAGACCAGAAGTGAGCTTAAGTACAGTTTTTGGGGTGTTGCTTGTGTACGCCAGTCATACACTAACATCGCGCTGCCAAGATTTGCTGAGACTGTACCGGGTACCACTTCGGAGAGAATGCCACGAAGGCCGCGTCAAGGTGTCATTGTAGCCAGACCTTCAGTTCTGAATAAGACCGAGTTACCGCGTCAGCTAAAAAAATCTTTCATGTTAGGACTACTGACGAGTCATGATATATTCAAGTACGGTGGAATCATTGTAATGAAGATTGCGCTGATTTGCTAGGAGAATGGATTCCTCGCCAGTGTCGACTCCCGGCTCTGCCCTCTCGCGTATGAGTCTGTAGGTGACTGGCAAAGTGATTCTTTGCGTTAACTGACGAGACAGGAACGTCCACCTCGGTTAATTCGACCATCGCGAACGATGATATCCACCGTTTGCCCCACAAGACGGTACTCTGTGCGATAATGAGTTTACAATGATAGCAAAGTTTTCAGAAAAGGGGGCTGCGTGGATGCTATTTGAACGGAAGTTTCATAGAAGCCAGAGCTAGGAACAATTTAGACTGGCTCTCAGTTCTGCGAAAACCGAGGTACACGTTCAGTTAGTAGTTTTCCAAATCATGACGTTTATCGCCGTGTTCTGACATGCTAGATGTAAACTGCCTACCAGGCAGCCACTTGTGCACAATCCCAGCATCCGATGGTTTACCGACTCCGACAACGGGCTGATGCATGGGTGTGCTAAGAGATTGCGACGCCCGATCGGGGCTCCTCCCCACGGCACTTCACTGCATACCTTACTGTAATAAATCTGACCTGTCGGTGTGTGAGGTAGTCGTCGCCGCCGGTGAGAAAGGAAAGCGCCAATCACTTAAGCATTTGCAAAGTCTTTGGGTAGACGTGTCCAACAGGCAGTTCCTTCACTCTCCTTGCTGTGTAATCGACCGGTGTTGTTATGGGCATTTTGTGTCTCCCTTGACCACCTGCTTTGCCCGGCTGAAGAGGGAGGGCCGGAACATTAAAGGTAAGGAATAACTTGGAGAAGGTTCTGATACTTCATGAGGTTAACGTTAGTTGCGACACCCAGGATACCAAGGTACAGTAGCCTTGTTATCGTCCAAGAAATGTCCACCGAAGTTCTGAAATGTGTTGTCGTTTCGAAATTCACTTAAATTGTGATTTCATGTACATTATCGTCCAGCCTAGTCCCAAACATATTTCAGTCCTGACAGGATGCTGACATTAGGGTGAGTTTTTTTCTGCCTGCATGCCAGAAAAGAACTAGGTTTTCTAAGAAATGGCCGCCTAAGGAATATTAACTGTTTCCATCGATTTACGATGCTCTTATAATTAAAACTAAATTTTATCGAAAAAGAACAAAAAGGTTCTTTCTTCTGCTTATTAAATGGAAAATTGCGTATTATTCCAATTCTGCCCTGGAGAAAAGCCATATTTTGGATAAAAGGTTTCTCATTATGAGATTTCTATTCCCAAAGCATCCATCTATCCATTCTTAATGATTTTTATTAAGTATGCAACATGTTTCGCATCGATTGCAAAATGTTGCGAGCACTATATGATATCCTACTCCGAACATAGACAAATTTGTGATCTTCCTCGGTAGGAATGACAAATGTGTGATCTTCCTTGGTAGGAATGTATACAGCATGTCGCAAGGTACAAGGTAGAAGACATAATGTGCTACCAAAGATATTGTCAACCATGTTTTCTACAAAATATAATAGAATCGTAAACCAGGGGAAAAAATGCATACTTCATTAGCCATCATTTTTTGCAGAATGCAGATTTTGCAGGTGGCCCAGGTGAAGCTTTTTGAAAATCTGGCATGCTGCAGGAAAATTAACTCTGCAAACATACTGAAAGAATCTTTTCGACTTGGAAACGTATTTTCAAATTTCGGTTTTACAACTCAGGCGGTAGCACCTCTACTGTAAGTAGAGTAACAAACCAAAGGAATTAGTGTAGTCCTGTCAACGCGCGAGACAACTCTAGGTGTACCATCAGAGTTTCGGGGTTTACTTCCTGCCTCTACTGACTTGACGAAACCATTTTATCAAGCCTGGGGTTGAAAGCTTCGTAAGATGGTTGCTGGAAGCCAGAGAGGCGCGGTCGAATAGGTTTCCTCTTCAATTAGTACATTTAGGGGTGCCGGCGGCGCAAAATGAGTAATCAAGAAGGCTGCGGGCGGGATCGGACACTGGTACTGATAGCGCTTAACAGCCCGTCTACGCCTGTCGTGCGCTATCTTGTCTGCGTACGATGGACCAATTTTTCACACAAAAAATAAAGGGGTGGCTCGGATCCCACCTGCATGGAAGTGCTATAGGAGTCATTTTAAGAAGGAGCCATTGCAGCCTAAATCTCCATCCTGAGAAGATGACCAAGTTATCTCGTCAGTTGGCAGCCTTCCAAGCGTTGGAACCGTGATAATATAAAAGCGCGTCAGTTTGCTTATATTGGGGGCTAGGCGGTGGGTACAGGGTCAACCGCACTCTTTTCTCCGTCTTTTAAGCATTAGTTTACTGTCCCAGCCGGTCTGCCAGCTGATTCGTGGATAGGACGCAAATGACTGGCGCAGCGTCAGTCTGCGCTGAATTCGCGCCTCATTCGAAACGATACAAACAAGAGCATCATAAGCGTAAACAGCTGACTGCGAGTAAATTTTGGACTAGCTGGTCATGTTATGTAAACCGTTCTCATTGTCAATCTACGAACAGTATTTCTTTTACATGCGATTGTAAGCAAGTAGGACCTGTTTGCTGTACGCATGATTTTGCTCAGAAAGCTTAACTCAGGGGTGCGGCATGGGCCTGCACCTATGCGTTACCATGTTGGGCACGCACAGTCCCCATATTCGACATTTGATTTGGGACCGCATTCCAGAATAATGAAAACTTGCGCGGCATCTACCTCACTCTCTGTTCCAATCTCCCGCCTGGACCCGGCGTCAAGATAGAGTCATGAAGACCGGAGATAGGAGAGGGCGCAGGACCACGCACTGTGTTCCAACACCAAAGGAGACCACAAAGACACAAGAGAGGGTGAATCGGATCCCAACTGAGTGGGAGTGCCATAAAGGTCACATTAAGAAGGAGACATTGCAGCCTGACTCTCAGTCCACCAGTCAGTCACTCCACACAAAAGACACTGGGCTGACCACGTGGTCCAAGTTATCCCGTCAGTTGACAACCTTCGAAGCCACGACTCTTAGCGCATCGCGATAGTTTCAAGCGCGTCAGATTGTTTATATTGAGGAAAAATGCGCTGAGCCGTTGACCTCACTCTCTCCCCCAACCCCACGATCAGACCACGGTCCGAGCCTGTCTGATGTGGGTGTGGGTGCATTGGCTGACGGGCCGGCGTACCCATCTTCGCGCGCCAGGGCGCGACCTACCCTCCATAACGCACAAACCAATATTTACTAAACCAGGGGATATGGAAGAGCCATCGCCGTCTGACTTCCAGTCCACTGGTCAGCCACTCAACGCACAACACACACTAGATCGACGGCGTGATCTGGTGTAAGCGTCAGATTAGCAGCCTTTCAAGTCATGATTTCTAGAAAACCGTGATATTCTCAGCTACGTATTGATGATGAGGGTGTTTTTGCATGCATTGGTGGAGGTAGTTTGCGCTGAAGTGGTTTAGCCTACGGTGATTTGCCGCAGCTTGTCGTGGCATGTGACCTAATAGGTCCATGTGGCGTGTAAAGTTGCGGGAGCTATGAGGGCAGTGGAGGCGGGCATGGTGACTGTATGTCGGAGCTCCAGGTACTGGTTCACCTGCCTCTGTGCGATGGATTTGCAGGTGACCGACCAGGCTGATGCGTGAGATGAAGTTGCGTGCGTAGTGAGTGCTGGAGAAAGCTGGAGGGACTGGGGGTTGTCGTTCATGGTAGTAGTGGCGGTGAGAATGGCAGGAGTGAAGGTTGTGCATGGGGCATCGATGTTGTCGACATTGCGGTGAATTCTGTTGTCATGGATGCGCAGTTGACTGAATAGGCCAATGCGGTGAGTGAACGCTCGAGGGCAGTGAGGGCAGTAGAGGCCGCGATCTCTGCTGTGGTTTAGTGCTCCAGGCACTGGTTCACCCGTCTCTGTGCGATGTATTCGAAAGTGACTAGGGAGGAAAATGCGCTGAGCCGTCGACCTCACTCTCTCCCCCACCCCCACAATCAGACCACCATCCGAGCCGGTGGGCGAAGCTACTGGTAGCCTCGTCTATGCGAACTACGTACACGACCTGGCCCCCCAAACACAATCACCAAGATTTCACAAAACAGGGGGTTGAACGGCTCACATCTCGTATGTGTGAGAGTGCCGGAGGTCACGTTAAGAAGAAGCCATCGCAGCCTGAATCGCAGACCACCAGTCAGCCAGTCTACAACACACTCATTGGACTGACTGTGAGGTCTGAGTGCGATTTTCAGTTGGCAACCTTCCAACCCACGGCGCTGATCGCCCCATGTTATTCTCAAGCTCAGATCACACATGCAGCAGAGGAGCTACATGGAAAAGGAGCCGAGGATCATGCTAACCTCTCATACAGTTATGCAGACTGAGAGAATGTGTTTGTGGTGTTGTGTGTGATCATGTGAGGTGCAGAGACTGATGAAGACAGATATAGTGCTGTGGTATAACCGGCGGTGTTCTACGGAAGGTTCTCATGGAGATGCATGTAACCTAATAGGCTCCTGTGGTGTGTGAATGTGCATGGGCAGTGCGGACAGTTGAGTCGAGTGCGGTGGGCGTGTGCTGGTGCTCCTGGCAATGGTTCACCGGTCACTGTGCGATAGATTCACAATTGACTGACAAGGCCGATGCGTGATTTGCATGTATAATGAAAATGAGGACAAGGTAGGTCAGGAGGGCCTGCGTCTGGGTGAGAGCTGCTGCTGGTACTGGTAGCCGAGCTCATGGGAGGACTTTGGGAAGTGTTGATGTGTGCGCATGATGTGTTGGCATCGCGTTGGATGCCACTTTGGTGGATGCGCATGTGACCGATCAGGCCCATGCGATGCGTGAATGCGCGTGGGCAGTGAGGGCATTGGAGGCGGGGTCTCTGCTCTGTGTTGGTGCTCCAAGCACTAGTATGTCAGTTGGTGTGCGATGGATTCGCAAGTGACCGACTAGGCCGAACTGGGAGGTGAATGTGCGATCGCAATGAGGACAGATTAGTACCGAGTCCCCATCGCTAGAACTGGGGTCGTGGTGGAGGTGGAGGTAGCAGGTGGCAGGTAGTCGGCGGTGGCTACTGAGGTGGCGGGAGTTGGGCAAGTGATGTTCATCACCTTGATCGACGCAGCGAGTGGAGGAGGGAGGATGGTGTCGGTGATCGTGGGCGGCGGGGCATCGATTAAGTGGTTATCAGTGATTAAGGTGGTCTTCGTGGTGGGTTCTGAGGCATGTGTGGCAGAATTTGATATTGTGGGATTTTTGTTGCATTGATTTCGAAGGTGTCCGACCAGGCCGAGCCGAGCGCGGAATGTGCGTTGACAGAGCGGGCGTGTTGGAAAAGCTTGTGCATTGGCGATATGGGTCCGGGACGCTGGTGACTTTCGTGCCGCCTTTTTCGCCTTGGTGGCGAAGAGCCGGTTGGCTTCATGCACTGCTGAACTACTCTTCGCGGATTTTCTCAAGGCCGGTCTATCCTGGGCGAAGTCCTCCCAGGTCACCGGGTTGATTTTTGATTGCTTCAGAGATTTCTTCAAAGTGTCCTTGTAGCGTTGTTCTTGACCTCCCTGTCGGCGAGCACCCGTAGTGACATCTCCGTAGATAAGTCGTTTGGGTAGTCACTCATCGTTCCTTTTTACCAGTTGGTCTCTCCATCGCAGTAGCACTTGCCTCGGCATGGCTTGGATGATGAGGATTCCGGTTCGCTCCAGAATTTCCATGTACGGGATCCTGTCTTGCCATATGAGCTTCTGTATTCTGTGCAGGCAGCTGAGCTGGAAGTGATTCAGCTTCCTGGCTTGGTTCGAGTAGATGGTTCAGGTCTCCGCTGCGTAAAGGAGTGTCGTCAAGACGACGACCTTCTACATCTTCTGTTTGGTATTCAGGTGAATACCGTGATGATTCCACATGGAGGCCTGCAGCCACCTGAAGGCCTGACTGGCTTTGGAGATCCGTTGAGCAACCTCGTCATCGATTCTCGTGTTGCGTGACAGCATGGTTCCCTGATAAGTAAAGGTTTCCACATTTTTGAGTTTAGTGCCGTCGAAATTGGTTGGGGGAGCATTGTATCACGCGCTGGGCGGTGGTTGGTGTATGACCACCGTCTTGGATGTACTGATTGTTAATCCAAAATCGGCGCAGCCTGCGGCGAAGAGGTCCATGCTCCTTTGCATGTCCTCCTCCGTCATGGTGTTAAGGGTACCGTCGTCCGCGAAGAGCAAGTCATGGACGCTAGTCGTAGACACGCGCATTGGGTCTGCATACTCCGACTGTTGAAAAGGTGCCCGACAGTTCTGTAGGCGATGCGGATGCCAGGCCACTCATCAGGGTAGGCGTCCATCAGCATGGCAAAGAATATGAAACTGAAGAGGGTAGGGGTCAGTATGAAGCCATGCTTCGCTCCGTTGGTCACTGCGAATGCTTCGGATACCGTCCGGTTGTCAGTAACGTGCACCCTAATGTCGTCTTAAATCGGATGCACCATGTGCGTGAACCGTTAAGGACAGCTGAATTTTTGCAGGATGTTCCATATTCCGTTGCGATTAACCATGTCGAAGCCTTTCGTTGGATCCACGAAGGTAGTTTAGAGGTGGATTTGCAACTCCTGGCACTTATCTTGTAGCTGACTAGCGGCGAAGATCATGTCGGATGCTCCGCGGTGTCATCGGAAGCCAAACTAGCTTTCCGGGAGCATTCCTTGCTCTAGGTGACCGTTCAGACGATTGAGAAGGATACGAGCAAAAATCAATCGGGGATGTTGAGCAACGAGATGCCTCTGGGGTTATCACAGAGTCGCCGGTTCCCCTTCCGTTTGTAGAGATGGACGATGGTCGCGTCTTTGAAATCCTGAGGAACTTGTCTTTGGTGCCACCTCTCCTGGAAGACTTTTGTGAGTTCTGCCATCAGCCGGGGCCCACCGTGCTTGTAGACTTCCAGTGGGACTGCGTCAGATCCCGGTGCTTTCCCACTGGAGCTCTGTTGCACGGCCCGGATGGTTTCTGGTAGGGAAGGTGGCAGATCCAGGTCATTGTTCGTGTCCACGTGTCAATGGCAGCATCGGCGATGACTGATGAGCAATCAAGGACACTTCTGAAGTGCTCGACCCAGCACTTCAGAATTTGGAGATTTCTCTGTGGAAGGTGTTGTGCCGTCAAAGCTGAGCAGCGGTGCGTTTCCCTTGATGCAGGGGCCGTATATGGCCTTGATGGCTTTTAAGAAGTTTTTCATTTCATTGCGGTCCACATAACCTTGGATTTCCTCAGCCTTTCGAACCATCCAGGCATCCTGAATCTCCCGCAGCCGTTATGGTACGAGGCGGCTGTATCAGAAGAAGGATGCTTTGGTGGAGTCAGTCCGAAGGTCTATGTAGGCGTTGTGTATTCGGTGCTAACCCTCAAGCAAATTGCTGAATTCGGCGTCATTGTCGTTAAACCAGTACTGTGTTTGATGGCATGCGCGTCCGAGGACTTCGAGGGAGGTGGACTGGATGACATTTTGCAGTTAACACCATCTTGGCTACACGATGGCGTTATTATCTGGAGCATGCCGGTCCTCCAGTTTCTGGGTTATCTGGTTGCTGAAATCGAACAGTGAGCTGGCAAATTTAACAAATAAGTATTAAACCTTACCTTGGGGGCTTCGTCGGGGTTGAAGCCAGAGCCTCATCTTGGAGATTACGAGGTGGTGATCCGTACAACCATCGGCATCACGGATCGCTTTGGCCACCAGCACGTCCTGTCGATCTCACCTCCGGACGAGAACATAGTCCAACAGCTGCCAGCGCCGCAATCGAGGGTGCATCCACGTGGCCTTCTCCCACGTCAGAATGCGGAAGAAGGTGTTGGTCAGCAGGAGACGGTGTTCCGCACAGGTTCGCAGAAGAAGGAGGCCGTTATCGTTGCAGTCACCGAGACCGTGGGAACCCAGCATTCTCTGCCAGGCAGCGCGGTCTGTCCCCAAACGAGCGTTGAAGCTACCAAGGACAATCAACTTATTCGCCTTCGGCGCAGTTGCCAGAAGGGCGTGCAGGTCCTCGTAGAATTTGTCCTTGGTCACTTTAGAGCTCGTCATTGGGGGAGCGTAGGCGCTGATGATGGTGGCGAGCTTGACTTCCCGAAGAGGCCGGCCGAAGCTCATCAGGCGATCATTTATACGCTGCGGCATGCCGGGCTGACATCCCACGATGTTGTTAAGGATTTTAAAAGCGACACCAGTGTCGCATCGCTCTGCACTTGGCTGGCCGCTCCAGAAGAAGGTGTAGCCGACACCTACCTCCTCCAGCTGACCCTGCTCAGAGAATCGGGTCTCGCTAAGAGCAGCAATGTCCACCTTGTAGCGCGCCAGTTCCCGAGCGACTAGTGTCGTCCTCCGTTCCGACCGGTTGCTCCTCAGATTGTCTAAAAGGAACGAACATTCCAGGTTGCTAGTGCGAGCGGACTCACCCGAGTAGCCCGGAGAGTATGACGTGGGGATGGGGACGGCGGTATTGTTGTTTGTTTGACGTTTACGACCGTGTATTTTACGAACTGTGAGCTGCAGCTGTCGTGAGACCCAGAATTTGTTTTTGGGGCACCTTTTCTAGCCCCTTCCTCCGCGAGGAGGTAAGCATTGCTGTCCCTAATTAGGACTGCCGAACTCCTCTATGGGTCACGGTTTTTTTATTGGGAGAGACACCCGAGTTAGCCTGGGCCACCTACGGAGTTGCTGTCGCCCCACCGTATGAATTTTTGAGATGGAGGGAGGTGGGAAGTTTGGCAGTCAGACATACCGGGTGTGGAGGCACACACAGCACCGGAGACCCTCACCTGGTTTAGCCCACCGGTCATGATGGTTGCCCGGGGTGTGGCGGCAGGGATACACCCAGCTTCGAGGAGCCACAGGTGAGAGTTGGGTACCATTTAGAGTTGGCCACAGGAGCATTCACCGCCTGTACGAGACAAATGGACCGACAAACTGCTACCTGTGTGGTGTTACCCCTAACTAGTCCCCCTACACCCGACACACACGTACACACGATATTTCAACCGCCGTTTTGGACGAGGTTTACAATAGGCTGGACAGGGACGTTAACTCGCGCTGGATTATAGTGAGAGATGACTTGCGTGCATCTACCTCACTCACTGTTCCATTCAAGTCAATGAATAGGAGCTCGTGTAGACTCAGCACAGCCCAACTAATGCATAGCACGAGCGCACGTGACCTCTCTTTAGTCTAAACAAACAGCGGAGCAGCCCAGTTTGTACCCAGACACATGCATCATTGCGTTAACATATTGAGTCCTTAAGTATGGAAGTAGTGGAAAAAAACCATGTTCGGTAATGTTTTATTCATCACGCATATGCGCCCATATTGTCAATGCATATTTGCCATTTCAACGTTAGTTTGTTTTGTCTGGTGGCTTAAAAGCCTGATAATCCAGCGTCAGTGAAATCTGAGAAGGCCTTTTTTACAGTATTGATGGAAGTATATTGCTTTTCTATGAAAACTTTATCCAACTTATCTAAGAAGCTGTAGTCAGTAGTGGCAAGACTATGTGAATATGGCGGATGACGAAGAATTTCCAACTCCAACTCCTGTAATTTTGTCCCTGTCTTGTATACGGTGTGTGGTCTGGCGTTGTTGTGCAATATAGAAGTTGAAAATTGGTTGACCCATCTAGGCTGGTTTGCTGCAAGTTTTTGTATCATGTGATCCATTTGGTTGCAATAGACTTCTGCCGTGATCCATGAGCCAGGCTTCATCGAATCACAATGGATCACACCTGCACCTGTCAAAAAAACACTTGCCACCAGCTTTTTTGGATAAATCTTGTGCTGTGGGCTGTGTTTCCGTGGCTATACTTATCCAACCATTGTGTCAACGATCACGGTTCTCGTATTGGCTCCATTTCTCAACACACGTTACAATTCGAGTCAAAATGAATCAATTAGTGAGGGGAAGGCAACATCATGCTAGTTTCCAAATTTTCATGTCTCTGCTTTTCATTCAGTTCTCGTGAAACCCACATATCCAGATAGTTCGCTTTAACGATTTCAGCTAGGGGAATCGATATGGTTTACACGCTAACACCAAACGATAATTCAAGTGCACATTGAGATGGGTCAGACTCGACAGTGATTTTCAGTTCGTCAGTATTTATCTTTGATTCTGACCGACCACGTGGATCACTCGTGAGGTCATATTTGCCATAATAGCCTATTGCCAACTAATGTGCTATTGTCCGCTGTGTAGTAAGAGAAGAGCAAAGTAGACCCTTAATATTCTGAGCTGTCTGCAATGCTGTATTTCCACGTAAAAACTCATATTTAAATTATACGAATTTCCGACGTTCCGGATTTTAAACAGGAATAATAAAAACAGATTTTCAATGTTTTTAAAGCGTGAAGTGATTTAGAAAGAGGAAATGCATGTGCCAGCTTTGCGGGAAAAGCAAAAGAAAGTCAAAATATAATATAAACATTAAAAAAAGAAGCTTTCAACTTTGACCATATGCGTCACTACAAATTTCATACTTGATAACACAATATCATACTGAATGCTAGGCTTAAGTAGCTTAGTAGACTGACTCTTGAATAACTTATTTATGTTTGGCAAGTTAATCATCAGCAACCTACTCAAAGTGGAAGCATTGATTCGCCCTCGGTCTAGGGTTGTTTTCATTATTTATCAGAACAATTTCGTCTCTGCCTAAATTCAATAAAACAATACTTTCCATTAAACGCTGCAGTGACAGTGGATTAAAATTAACCATATTAGATCAATCATGTCACCACTCTCACACACACACATGTTGGATAAGATTGGTTAATTTGAAGTAATATTGTCAAAAACGTACGGTTGCTGAAAGGCAGGAGTTAGGAGCACTCGAATTAGAGGAGGTAATAATTCAACTCACCTAGTACTGCGTCCAGCCTTTAAGTTTGACTGACCACAGACCAAACATACTTAGTTATAACTGACTATGCAGCAAGGTCACATGCAGTGAATGGGGCGACTTGGGGAGAGTCGACCAAATCACTACCAACAGAAATGTCCTGCCTTTATTTGCACTCTTGGCCCTCCAAAGCACTCGAACTGGGTGGGGCTGACCAGACCAATAAGAAGAGTGTTTGGAATTGTCTCTATATTTTTTTGCTGAAAGCGCGCTGAACCATCGATTACGTGGGGAGTAGTTCAAGTATAGAACATAAAAATATTCGATTGGCGAACATGGGTGGAGTCACAGTACGCAAAATGCTGGGCGAAAGTACGTCCATTTGAGATCTCCAACAACTGTAACAACGCTAATAGCTAGTGTTCAGGCAGCCAAAAACAGTCCCTAAAATAATATTGCCTCATCGCTCTGCAAGTCAATTCTACCTCCTCGAGGGTGGGGATAATGTAAGTGATCCCCAAGAGGAGAGAGGGAATGGGAAAGTCGCTTAACACGTGTCACTTTGCGCTAAGTTTTAGGTAAATTAGAGCTAGGGTGAATGTTACGGTTGGTACGCGGGAATAGGTACCCTTCCTGAAATGTGTCGCAATGCCACCTGTATCACAGGGGGAGACGTTCCTAATTCCGTGTCTTTCGCGGGCCAAATAGGCGATTCCCACGGTCTCTACTTCCTCCCTGTTTGAACTCCACAACCAATTCCCCCTTCGAGAGCTTTTATGAGCTTTAAAAGCTCGCCATCTTCGTAACATCAGGGAACTTCCTCTCAGATTTTTCCACCCTTTTGTTGCCACCAACTCCACTCTCACGACTGGAAGAAGATAAAAAGTGGCCGGAGCAGCCATAAAAGTTTACAGCCTTCTCATAGTCAGTCAAAGTGTCATTTTGCTTATGTGTGTTCGACCGTCGTACTTTATTATCTATTTATAACGAAAACCACCGCTCACTTTGGGATCTTCAAGTTCAGAGCACATAGCAGAAATCCTCCGTCTGTATCAGGGATCGCCAATAGTTGACCTTTGAGTTGCATTACGGGTGGTGGCACTTTGGCGTTCTGTGTTACTTTGTCCTCGGAGGTCTCCGAATAGGCCTGTCCTAGCAGGAGCAGGGGTCTGTCAGGTACAGGCAGAAGTAGCGTTCTTTGCCTTGTAACGGACACAGCGGTATCCATCTAGAACGACTGCGAGCGGAAATTGCGGTCACAAAGAAGACAGTTGTGAATGACTTTCTTCGAAGGTAGCCCATAAGGTCAGTCTGGGTCCCGAAACGTGTTGAAACTGGGAACACGTAGGTGAAGGTTAGCCGCAGGCAGACCTACACCACTTGACGCCCTGCAGTACGATGGCATCGAAGCTCAAACTGCCTTTTGTGTAGAATACTGCTATGCTAGTCAGAGGTCCCACTCGAAACCGAGACTTTTGTGCTCTGATCTCAGGTCTGCATAAACTTTGTTATTTCTTGTTTTTTTTTTCATTGTAAAACATGACTGACAAATAAGCTGGAAATTGTCATTTCAGCCCCCCCCCGGGTAGGGATGCCTTGTATGACAACCTAAACAGGACACGAGACTAGGAGCCACACCCCCGTTTAAAGTAAGTGGCCTTATGGTAACTTCTAGCAAGGGTAACTATACCCCTGTCTCAATACTAAACCTAACCTCAAAATAAAACTAAATTTTCACCTTACTCTTAACCCAACTTTGACCTTAATCTCAAAATTAAGCTTAAACCTAACCCTAACCCTCATCTTAACCCTAAACACAATATCCTTGGAAGTTAGTGCAAAGCTACATGTATTATGGACGGTTCCTTTTCCAGTGTCCTGTTTAGGCGGTTATACAAGGCATCCTTAACCCTCCCCGATTTCTGCATTAAGTCTTCTCAGCTTTTTCTACTTTTCGCTAAGCGACCGCTCTTGCTGGCCGTAGCGCCACAGAAAAGTGGATTTTGGCGAATTCAAGAAGGATCTGACAGAGCATGGGTGCATGACACAAAATCCGACTTAATCAAACCTCAAATTTTGGATCTGCCCAACTCTAGGCACGACCGACCGACGGCGTTGTGTTGTAGAGAGGCGTGGTAGCACTACAGCTTTGATTTCAGCAAGAACGTAATATGCGACCCAACTCAGTGAACGAAGGATAGGTGAACGTGTATTACGCGACCATACCACATGGCAATGTAACCAAAACCCTCTTCCTTGTGTTCCTTAGGCTTAGCATTCATTGTCGGGTTAGAAGGGTCACAGAATATTTTATTGGCCATTGGAGAACCAAAGTAACGGGTCAAATGGCAACTTTCCAAATGGTAAATATTGGGACGCGCAGTAGTTTTAAACGCTTCCGGTTTACTCTGCCGATGAAAGATCGCAAATAGCGGGCCTCATTCGTACTCCCATTAAGGGTACAGATAAAATTGAGCCAGGTTAGTTAGGAATGAGATCGAGCAAAGTGGTCGGCGTGGAGTGAAACCACTGGATCTCGCAATCTGCCCACTTGTCGAGGTAACAAACTACTGCGCGACCCGACTATCCTGGCAACGAATGTTAACCCTATTGAAAAATGAAATGAAAATTATATTACCACTGACCTCATATTACTCGCTGAACTATCTCTTATTCCCTAAATTGTGTCACATATTACGTTCTGATCTTGATTTCCATATCTCGGTGGTAAGGACATTGCAACAGTTGCATGCAAAAGATTGTAGATCGTCAAAGGTCGAACTACCTCCGTCATTTCTGGAAAGCTGTCTTCCTATGTAAATCTAATTGGGTATGATGGGTCAAGATCTAACGACTAACTTCTCCAATGTTCGATTGTTTCGATGTTTTCGTATGCGAAGGCATAAAATAGCAATTTACGTCACATGTTGACTTCTATGGTAGTGTTGAGAGCCGTTGGCGAACAAATGACACATCTTGTCCTTGGACTGTTGCAAGGGTAGCGATTGTTACAGAGCTCCTGTTGAACTGCTGGTTGCTAGAGATGTCAGGACGTTACTTTTAGCAGAACTCAATTAATGTTGCGCAGAACACGAGACTAATGAGCACTGTGATGTGTACGTGACAGGCCGATCGTCGATTTCGACGAGGTCCACCGTGCACCTCACAAAATGGTGTCGCAGGGACGGTGACATGCGTTGCATCCACCACACTCTCTACACCTCCCCCACCTGGGCCTAGTTTCATGACCAAGTCAAGAATACCGGAGACAGGAGAGGGCTCAGTTGTCTGGCGCGGCCGTAGTCGTCCCTAATTGTGCCACCAGGCCCGGCTCGGATCGCATATAATGGGAGTGCCATAGGGGCCACACTAAGAAGGAGCCATTGCAGCCTGGCTCTCTGTCCACCAGTCAGCCACTTCCCACCAACACACACCGGGCTGATTGCGGGGTCCGAGTTATTTCGTCAGTTGGCAGCCTTCCAAGCCACGCCTTTTAGCGCACCGTAATAACTTGAAGCGCGGCAGGTTGTTTATAATCAGGAAAATGCGCTGAGACGTGCACCTCACTATCTATGCCAATTCCTGGGCACCAGCCACTGTCTGAGCCGGTTACTTTTATGGTGCGATGAATGGGCGTAGTGGCTAACATTGCTATTGACCTCTTTTGCGCGCGCCACGCACCCTACCTGGTCCCTTAACACAAAACACCATGCGTTTACGCTAAAGAGGGGGAGGATACTCCGTACAGCTCGCCTCGCTCTCCCTGTCACCACAAACGTGAATGGAATCGATCCGTTGTAGATAATGTCAACCAGCGTGCAATCGTTGAATTGTTGTGTACATACTTGGGACGCGACCAAAATGGCGAAGAATTCCAAAGCTGCATGGCGTCAGATGGACAGAGCTCGCACGTATACTTTGCTGTTAGATTGATAGGCCGCGCCAGCGAACTACGAAGAACAAATGGGGAGACGACCCATATTTGTTGTTAGATGCGAGCAGCTTAGCACGTAAAAAGAACTCGATGGTGTCCATTTGCCACTTAGGCAGTATACCAGCGCAGCAACCATCTTACGAACATGGTAACGCATAGGTGCAGGCTCATGTGTCACACCCCCGAGTTAAGCTTGATGAGCAATATCATGCTCCTGTACTGATTCGTGTTTCGCGTACAGCAAACAGGTCCTGCTTGCTTATAGTCGCATGTAAAAGAAATACTGTTCGTAGATTGTCAATGAGAACGTTTTACATAACAGCTAGCCCAGCTAGCCCATATTTTACTCGCAGTCAGCTGTTTACGCTTATGAGGCTCTTGTTTTTATCGTTTCGAATGAGGCGCGAATTCAGCGCAGACTGACGCTGCGCCAGTCATTTGTGTCCTATCCACGAATCAGCTGGCAGACCGGCTGGGACAGTAAACTAATGCTTACAAGAGGGAGAAAAGAGTGCGGTTGACCCTGTACCCACCGCCTAGCCCCCAATATAAGCAAACTGACGCGCTTTTAAATTATCACGGTTTCAACGCTTGGAAGGCTGCCAACTGACGAGATAACTTGGTCATCTTCTCAGGATGGAGATTTAGGCTGCAATGGCTCCTTCTTAAAATGACTCCTATACACTTCCATGCAGGTGGGATCCGAGCCACCCCTTTATTGTTTGTGTGAAAAATTGGTCCATCGTACGCAGACAAGATAGCGCCCGACAGGCGTAGACGGGTTGTTAAGCGTTATCAGTCCCGGTGTCCGATCCCGCCCGCAGACTTCTTGATTCCTCATTTGCACGACCGGCACCCCTAAATGTACTAATTGAAGATGAAACCTATTCGACCGCGTCTCTCTGGCCTCCAGCAATCATCTTACGAAGCTTTCAACCCCAGAAATTGTTACAAAATTGTTTCGTCAAGTCAGTAGAGGCAGGAAGTAAACACTGAATCTCTGTCTCGCGCATTGACAGGACTACACGAATTCCTTTGGTTTGTTACTCTACTTACAGTAGAGGTGCTACCTCCTGAGTTGTAAACCGAAATTCTAAAATATGTTTCCAAGTCGAAAAGATTCTTTCAGTAGGTTTGCAGAGTTAATTATCCTGCAGCATAATCCCCAGACATTTCAATCACGTCAGCATGCCAGATTTTCAAAAAGCTTCACCTGGGCCACCTGCAAAATCTGCATTCTGCAAAAAAATGATGGCTAATGAAGTATGCATTTTTTCCCCTGGTTTACGATTCTATTATATTTTGTAGAAAACATGGTTGACAATATCTTTGGTAGCACATTATGTCTTCTACCTTGTACCTTGCGACATGCTGTATACATTCCTACCAAGGAAGATCACACATTTGTCATTCCTACCAAGGAAGATCACAAATTTGTCTATGTTCGGAGTAGGATATCATATAGTGCTCGCAACATTTTGCAATCGATGCGAAACATGTTGCATACTTAATAAAAATCATTAAGAATGGATAGATGGATGCTTTGGGAATAGAAATCTCATAATGAGAAACCTTTTATCCAAAATATGGCATTTCTCCAGGGCAGAATTGGAAGAATACGCAATTTTCCATCAAATAAGTAGAAGAAAAAACCTTTTTGTTCTTTTTTTTCGATAAAATTTAGTTTCATTTATAAGAGCATCGTAAATCAATGGAAACAGTTTATATTCCTTAGGCGGCCATTTCTTAGAAAACCTAGTTCTTTTCTGGCATGCAGGCAGAAAAAAACTCACCCTAATGTCAGCATCCTGTCAGGACTGAAATATGTTTGGGACTAGGCTGGACGATAATGTACATTAAATCACAATCTAAGTGAATTTTCGAAACGACAACACATTTCAGAACTTCGGTGGACATTTCTTGGACGATAACAAGGCTACTGTACCTTGATATCCTGGGTGTCGCAACTAACGTTAACCTCATGAAGTATCAGAACCTTCTCCAAGTTATTCCTTACCTTTAATGTTCCGGCCCTCCCTCTTCAGCCGGGCAAAGCAGGTGGTCAAGGGAGACACAAAATGCCCATAACAACACACCGGTCGATTACACAGCAAGGCGAGGGAAGGAACTGCCTGTTGGACACGTCTACCCAAAGACTTTGCAAGTGCTTAAGTGATTGGCGCTTTCCTTTCTCACCGGCGGCGACGACTACCTCACACACCGACAGGTCAGATTTATTACAGTAAGGTATGCAGTGAAGTGCCGTGGGGAGGAGCCCAGATCAGGCGTCGCAATCTCTTAGCACACCCATGCATCAGCCCGTTGTCGGAGTCGGTAAACCATCGGATGCTGGGATTGTGCACAAGTGGCTGCCTGGTAGGCAGTTTACATCTAGCATGTCAGAACACGGCGATAAACGTCATGATTTGGAAAACTACTAACTGAACGTGTACCTCGGTTTTCGCAGAACTGAGAGCCAGTCTAAATTGTTCCTAGCTCTAGCTTCTATGAAACTTCCGTTCAAATAGCATCCACGCAGCCCCCTTTTCTGAAAACTTTGCTATCATTGTAAACTCATTATCGCACAGATTACCGTCTTGTGGGGCAAACGGTGGATATCATCGTTCGCGATGGTCGAATTAACCGAGGTGGACGTTCCTGTCTCGTCAGTTAACGCAAAGAATCACTTTGTCAGTCACCTTCAGACTCATACACGAGAGGGCAGAGCCGGGAGTCGACACTGGCGAGGAATCCATTCTCCTAGCAAATCAGCGCAATCTTCATTACAATGATTCCACCGTACTTGAATATATCATGACTCGTCAGTAGTACTAACATGAAAGATTTTTTTTAGCTGACGCGGTAACTCGGTCTTATTCAGAACTGAAGGTCTGGCTACAATGACACCTTGACGCGGCCTTCGTGGCATTCTCTCCGAAGTGGTACCCGGTACAGTCTCAGCAAATCTTGGCAGCGCGATGTTAGTGTATGACTGGCGTACACAAGCAAAACCCCAAAAACTGTACTTAAGCTCACTTCTGGTCTGCTTAACTCAGGCAGTCCCCCTGTCCATTAGCCAGGAGCGATTCCTCCTCATCTCATGTTATTTTTTCTGGGGATGCTCAAGTGCGCTAGAATGCGTGGAATCCGCTCAGTTTTTCACCTCAATCTCACTTCTCACTGCCATGCTTCACTGACCTGCTGTAGCTTGTCAGACTGACGGTTCAATCGTCGTCCACGTAATTGTCTACCAAATAAGTACAAGAAAGAATATTCGTGTACATTTGAATTTATAAGAGCATCGTAAAGCGATGGGAAAATTTGTCACTACTTGCGAAACCATTTTTAAAGGATGTTGTTATTTTCTGGCAGTCGGAAGGAAGCTCTTTCATAAGCTGGCCTTTTAACATGAATGAATAATCGTGGGATTATGCTGGACGATAAAAGCTATTACAACTCCGCTAAAAAAACTTTAAGAATACAAATCACATTTCCGAATTTAGATTAAATTTTCATGAGATAGCACATCTTTTGTACGTGCGGACCGAACGTTTACTCAACTGAACCGAAGTAAACTGTTAAATCTCTCCAGCCGGCTTTAACACAACCGACTTTAGTGCAAGTCACAAAAAAGCTGCAGGAGGATTTACGACTTACCCAATCTATGAAGCTTTTTGTATTTCAACCAAGAGGAAGGGGGTACTGGGGGAGGTAACTTTCGTAATAAGGCTGAGTCCAAGATGTTTCACGACGACGTGGCGTCGTGCGTCCTTGGATGGGAACTAGACCGTGCCTCTTGGTTGCGCGACGGAAGCGCGTGATAACACGGGGATAGGTCAACGTGTCTGTTGATAGAGTTGCTGTCAGACACCCAGGAGTCCAGTAGTTCCCGCCCGATCATATTTCTGGCTCACACACCGCGTGCTCGCGAAGTTAAATGTGTGGCCTTCCTCCAGCGTGTGGGTAGCGATCTGAGGCAGTGGGCTGCCTCGGCACGCTGCCCGTTGCGCTCCATTATTCGCCAGCTAAGTCTTCGTCCGGTCTGCCCTGTATAATGGCAAGAACGGTCATGACAAGGTATTTTATAAATGCCTCCAGATTGTTCACCTACGTCCAGTTGGTCCTTCAGTTGCATCACCCTGATACGCGGGGTAGCTATCGGATGATGGGCGATACCCACACCGAACTCTGTAGCGATACGGTCCGTTGCTTCTGACACATTCTTCATGTATGGAAGAGGGTGCCAGGGTTGGAGAATCTCCTCTGTTTGTTCCACTTGGATGCTTACGGAGGCAGCGGCTGACACATCTAGTTGGGTATCAATTCCTTGCCAGTTGGTTCTGAATATGTTTTAGTTCTCGTGCGCGTCCCTCCGGTTCAATGCAATGTGTTTTTACTTTTTGAAAGAGTACTTTAACACAGCCACGTTTATGCGCCATTGGGTGGTCGCTGTGATAACTGAGAACCTGGGTTGTGTTCGTCACCTTTCAATACACTGTGGTGCTAAGTAATCCATCGGCTTTGCGTGTGACCAGGACGTCAAGGAAAGGCAATTGTTCGGCATTCTTTTCTTCCCTTGTTAACTGGATATCGGGGAAGATGCCGTTAGGCAGATCTTGAGAATCTGCTAACCTGCTCCGTTCGATAATAACGAACGTGTCGTCGACGTATCGGCATGTCAGCCACTGGGCCCTATTGCTTCCGCAGTCGGCTGAAACGCGCTTGAAACTATCGCGATCCGTTAAAGACCGTGGCTCTGAATGTTACCAACTGACGGGATACCTAGGACCGCGTGGTCAGTCCAGTGCGTGCGTTTGTGCGCAATGGACAACTGTTGGATTGAGTTAGGCTGCAATGGCTCCTTCTTAATGTGGCCTTCATGGCACTCCCACTAAGTTGGGCTCCGATTCGCCCGTCTCTCGTGTCACGCCTTCTGACCTAACTGCATTATTGTGGGATTATGCTGGACGATCCTACTTAAAATAAATTTGTCGAATCGAAACCACGTTTCCGAATTTCGATTAACATTTCATGAGGAAGCACATATTCTCTACGTGAATAGCGAACGTTTACACAACTCAACCGAAGTGAACTGTTGAAACTTTATAGCTGACTTTATACTAACCGACTTCAGTGGAATTCACAAAAAATATACAGGAGGATTTACCCC
This sequence comes from Schistocephalus solidus, assembly GCA_017591395.1. NCBI lineage: Eukaryota > Metazoa > Platyhelminthes > Cestoda > Diphyllobothriidea > Diphyllobothriidae > Schistocephalus > Schistocephalus solidus. The sequence continues at coordinate 161,749 of WEDG01002554.1, forward strand.
TTAGCCAGTCTACGAAGCATTTTCCAACGTTAGTGCAACCGGCAAACGTGAGACAAACATTGGGGAACCGGACTGAACCGTCACCTCCTATTCAGACAGTTCCATTAATGATCTTTCTACAGTCCCTACAAATCTTTATAAAACTTTTGCCTAACAAAAACTAGGCAATACCATCGGTTGACCACCCTGATGATCGCCTTGATATAGTATTGGCCACGATCCCAAACTACTGATTATGCAGGAGTATGATGGCCTAAATACGCACTGCGAAATAGTCGGTTTTATATTTTTTAATGCACAAAGAGCATACGAAAAGGTAACACAAGAATGTACATCGAAATCTGCGTCCAGGCAGAGGGGGGGGGGTTGATTGTAAGAACCGCGTGCATCAATTCTCCTCCACCAGTGAGGTTAGATAGAGGCGTTGTTTGGTGGCCACAATACATGCCGGCAGGGGGGAGGCCAGCGCGGCGAAGCCAATGATCTCCTCTGCATCCGGCAGACTAATCACCTGTTGCCAGGCCACGTGCACTACACGCGACTCGCCCTCCCCTCCGCCAACCCGACGCTTCCGCAGTTCGGTGTCGCCATCACCGGGTCCAGGAAGGAGTACAGCATCGTCGTCTTCCGCGTCTTCCAACTCATCGGCGCCACAGCGAGCGGGCGGCTGCCAATAAACGTAGATGTGGCGTGAGAGATCGGCCACTGCTACAAAAGGCAGATGGGCGAAGTTGGCGCCAGTGATATGCGCCGGAGGAGAGACGACAAAACGGTGTGACTGCTTGCTTGCGAGCACGTAGCCGAAGGCCTGCAGGGTGGCCACATGCAATGGCCACTGGGGGGCAGGACACCAGAGTAGGCCGTCCACGTCATGACGAACGCAGAGGAGGTGCGAGGCAGGCCCGGCCGCCTTGAGGGGTGCGTTGTAGAGCCACTGATTACCCAGTAGTTCCACCTACAACAGGAAACAGGGGCAGTAAGCTTAAGCGGATGGGCAATCCTCAAATACCTATGTTTCTTGAGAAACGCTTCGAAAATGTGCATTAGCGTTTCCCATAACAACAGATATCTGTATGCAACAGTTAGTCGTCAACATTGTAATTGCTTAAACTCCGTGACGCCGTTGGAAGTGGGAATTCATGAGTTACTTCCCAAGAAAAGTGACATAAAATAACGATGGTATCTGGCCGTTCGATTACCGGAATCATTTCCTTATTCATCTGAGTTTTCAAACTCGTACAGAGGGCCATTTTCAGAGATAGAAGAGGCAACAAAACAAGCAACAGTAGGGGGCCAATAAAACACCAGCAACGCCAATCCGGAGGCGACTGTACAGGGCTCTGTATGCCAGTGTCAGATCGATATATCGATTGACTGAGGTCACATCGGAGGCCCAAGCTTCAATCAATTCACGAATTGTCTTGCATCTGGCGTGGGCGTTTACCTAAGTGACTGCGAAGTTAAATTTATGACCAGTTTCGTAGGTGTGGGAGATCGAGCAGTCTTAATTTCCCTACACATACGTGCATCTGGAATACGAACATTCGCCTCAACGATTGAATCTGCAGGTTTGTCATGTATGAGGATGCTTCTGGCACTCTTTGTGTTCGTAAAAACTAAAAAAACATTGCTGCACACATCGCTCTGCAGCTAACCAGACCTTCCTCTACCTCCATTGTCAACAGGGCAAGTGGCAAAAATTAGCTCAATACCAGAGTATACAGACATTCTTAGGGCCTTCCTCGACTCCATTGCACAATGGCCGATTTTGATCCGATGTAGGTCGACTTTCTCTTACAGTTGTTTCGTTTGAAGCCACGCCCAGTGATAAAAAAGCATACAGAAGAACGAGCAGTCAAGGGGAGGAATAAATAAGAAAATTCGGTATCGATCTCATATCCAAGGCCTTAATTTTTATTACCACAAGAGGCCCGTTTAGTTGATTTAGGTAGGTATTTTAGGATAGTTTAAGGTTACAATAGATTCCCTACCTCATGAAATGTCGACCGAAATTCTGAAATATGTTTTTGATTTGAACAAATTACTTAAGTAGGCTTGTTATACGGATTATTTTGCAGCTTAATCCCCAAGATAGTTCAGTCACAGTGGGATGCCGGTTTTTGAACGAGTTTCTTTCTGACCGCCTGCAACAAGATACTATGTACAAATGGTTACTTAAGTAGTATGTATTTTTCACACTGATTTTCACTGTCCTTATAAATTCAAATATATTTTATAGAAAACATACTTAAAAATATTCTTTCTTATGCTCGTTTGGCAGCGAATTGCATCTTCTTAAAATCTTACATTTGAAGAAAGAGCAACTTCGGTTCTAAGAAAGTTTCTAAATTGCCGAATAAGATTGAACCTTACCGGCCGTTACACTTGCATTCAAGGTTTCCGAACTAAATACTGTATACATTCTGTGTAAGGAAAATCCCGTACTCCTCTACGATATGACGAAGAAGTTACGCAATTCTCGTAATATTTTGCAATGCATGTTGGTTGCTACGGCTGCGATCATGCCTGATCTAGCCGGCCTCGATTATGTCACGGATTGTGCTCCTCCACGTGTAACAAACCGCGGCAGCAGACCTTGACAGTTCAATCCATTCTCTTCGCCAACGAAGGAACCGAATACCGAAGGTCCAAGAACAACTTTCATGTTCTAACGAACTGTGTCGAGCCAGGTTTTGAGCTGACCCCCTCTTCGACGCCTCCAATTGAGTAGTGGGGCCGGTTTAAGGGCAGTAACTCTGAGCTAGTAAAGTGGTCGACGAAGAACGTGCCCAAACCACCCCAGCCGTCGTTCTTGGATGGCTTGGGATATCCTTGCGATGTTTACGCAGCGAGTGCGGGGTGTCTCATTTGAGACGTAGTCTGTTTACTTCACTCGGAGGATGGTGCTCAAGCAGTGTTAGTCAAATGCCTCCAGTTTTCGCTCATCTTCTACGCGTGTAACCTAGCATTTACAACCATAGAGAAGGACGGACCGAACGGATGCACAGTACACACGAATCTTCGTGGCCATAGAAACGTCACATTGTGTTCACAGGCCCTTTCTAAGGCTTCAGGAAACCCGACGAGCAGCATCGATTCGGAAGACAATGCCATCCTTACTCTGTCCATTCGGCAGCAAACTAGCCCCGAGGTATTTGAAAGTGTATACCTCTTCAAGTTAACAGCCATCAATCTCGAAATGTGCCTTCTCCCGGGCAGGGATGCAGCTTGAAAAAAACTTTGTTTTTCCGCGCATTTGCGGACAAGCTAACCGATTTAGTGACCTCATTCCCCCGCGACACCATAGACTGCAGATCACCAAAGCTTGAAGCTAGTAAGGCGATATCATCTGCGTAGTCGAGGTCAGTCAGCCGGCGTCCAGGTGCAAGGTCAACACCGTCCTCTTCATGCAGGGTCTTCTCAAGAATCCAATCGATAGCGTAATTAAACAGAATGGGCAACAGGCTACAACCTTGTCAAATGCCAGACTGAATACCCAATGGTTGTGAAAGATTGTAATGAATCAAAATTCGCGTTTTGATCATGGCGATGATTTTCGGTGGTAGACCATCCACCATAAGGATTCATGATGGACAGAATCGAACGCAGAGGTGAAATTGATAAAGCAGACGACCATCGGTCGCTGGCATCTGGTGGAATTCAAGGATGTGCCTTAGTGTGAATATTTGGTCCGCAATTCCACGCCCAGTACGGAATCCGGCTTGGTTGGGCCTCGTCCTAGAGTCTTGCAAAGCCTGGAATCGTCTGGGATGGACACTAGCGAAGATTTTAGCAGCAACGTTGAGAAGACTTATGCCACAGTAGTTTCCGCATCCTGTTTTATCTCCCTTCTTGCAGACAGGCACAAGGATGCCTGAGCCCCAGTCATCAGGAACAACATCGTCTCTCCACGCTTGTGCAAGCACTTCATGGAGCCATGGCGCCAGTGTGTC